>JAASFZ010000266.1:0-23182 GCA_023334075.1 Globisporangium nunn | reverse complement strand
GATCGCTGACTCGCGCTCCCGAATCTCCTTCAGCCCGCCCATAACGAAGCGCAGCGAGTCGAGTGAGTCCACTTGCGTTGCGAGCTTGATCGTTGTCACGCGAATGTACTCCATCAAGTTCGTCAGCGCAGAGCGCGCTTGTTGGTGCACCTTGTCGGAATACTGGACCTTCCACTGACGACACTCATTGCGCAACTGCAGCTTGAGATTCTTGGTATTAAGAGAAAGTACGGCAATGTTGTGCACCGGTGCGATGTGATTGATCTCCGCCTCGACGCTCATAAAGTTCTTCAGCTCATTCTCAAAGTCCTGGATCAGTGGGTTGCGCTTCATGAACTGGTTGTACCGGAACTCCATGTCCTCTTTCCACAACCAGTCGTACTTCTTGAAAGTCGTCAGATACTCATGGACTTGATTCTTCGTGCCGTGAAGCGCACCGGTAAGCAGGATCGCGACCTTGATAATCTCAGTGTCGCATCCTAGCTTCTCGAATAGGCTCACTCTTGTGTGCTCGGGTTGTATGTGCTGTTGACCCCACTCATAGAGACTCTTGGAACACTTTAGAACCGCCACCGCCGAGCGGTTGATCGCTTTCTGAATGTCATCCAGCGACGGACTGAGCCGGACCGACGGAACAGACAGCTGCACATCAACCTCGAAGAATGGGCGTTCGAGAAACAAGAATCCTGTCCCCGCCTTGGAGCAGACGCGCTTCTTGATCGCATCAAGCGACTGCTTGGTGCAATTGAGAAGTGCACGATAGAATAGGTTCTTGTAGTGACTACGAAACGTGACCATCGACTCCTGATCACACACGATCCGCTCGCCTTGCTCATCTGCTACCGTTGTCATCGTCGATGATCCTCCGATTGACATCCCCATCGCCGATGCTGGCAACGTGATGATGGACATCGACGGCGTCGCGTCAAGTGTGTACTCACACAGCAATCGAAGAACATCTTCGACCGCATTCTCGATCTCGACGTTCTTGGCGCTGAGTAGCACGGTCACATTCCCGACGTGTTTCTCCTGTATTCGGACAAAGTCGTCGAGCGCGAACGACTGGTCCGTTGGCAGGTACACGAGCGACGCGCGCGAGACCACTTTGAGGTTCTTCTCGATGCGGTTCTCGATGATGTCGTACACGTTGTTGATCAGTTCCTCGAGACGCTGCAGCCCATAATGAACCTGCATCTTGTATGCGTCGATGTTCATGCTTGTCCACGTGAGCGTGATCATGCCTGGACGAAGTTTTTGCTGCAGATCCTCCAGATGTGGCTTCAGGAGTGCCGCGGTCACCGGTATGATCTTGGACGTGACACGGTCGTACTCTTTCAGAGTGTACGTGAGGTCGTTGTAGTACATCTTGAACTTGTCCTCCTGGAGCATCACCATCTTTGCGTTCTCAGGGACCTCGATTCCCATCCGGTCCAGGCATTTCGCCTCGCGAATCAGCTGCAGGATCTCTTTGTCAAAGTTCACATACAGTTTGCCTGTGTCGGGGTGGCGAATGATCAGCGTTGCGTGCAGACCCGCCTTCGCTGTCTCCACCGAGCGGCACCACGCTTCGTACCACAAGTACTCAAACGCGACGAGCGTTCGAGCCACTTTGTTATACATCTTGATGATCTTCTTCGAGTCCTTCGTCGACAGGACGGTCGGATTACTTTCAAACTTGCGCATGGGCTCCTCGATGCGGCGCAATAGATGTCGAGACCAGAGAATGTTCCCGGCCACTGGCGGGAGGTTCCGTGCGATGGGCGGATCATGCCGGAACTTCTCGTAAATGTCTTGCACGTTCGTGAGATCGAGTCCGTAGTTGTGGAAGATGACGGTGAATTTCGAGTCCAGGTCGGTTCGGAGACTCTCTCGCTGCAGAATCGACTGGAACTGCTTGAGGAGGATCAAAGACTGCTCGATGCTGGTAATGCTGTCGAAGCTCACATTGATGAACTGCTGCAGCGACGCTTCGAGGTCCGAGATCTGGATGTTGAACTCCACGTAGTCCCGATCAAACTTGTTGTTGTGGTAGTCCAGCAGGTCGTGCTTGTTCGCCTTAAACTCGTGAATGATCGTGTTAAACGAGGCGAGCAGCGTGTCCATGCCTTCGAGCGAGTGCTGAGCCAGCGAACGGAACTGGTGGATTGTGCTGAACATGTCGATGAGCTTCACCACACGCCGACAGAAGAGGTCGAATTTGCCAAAGATTTGTGTCTCGCTAAAGTCGAACTGCTTCCCCTTGGGCATTGTCAGTAGTTTGTCCTTCGTGAGTCGGTACTGCTCCTGGTAGGCTTCGTTGAGCTTCAGGCACGACTCGAGGTCGACCAGCAGCGCCTCTGGGTCCTTGTCCCAGATACTCTCAGGAGGATCCTTGCCTATAATGCTCTTCTTGCATAGCGTGATCATCTGATTCGTGATCTTCATAAACAGCTTCGTCATGCGTTCAGTCGTGTTGTAGTACCGCGCGATCGTGTGGATCATCTTGACGGAGTTCATGAGTGCTGGCAGCGCGTCAATCACGGACGCGGGCGTGCCGATGTACAGCGGCTCAATAAACCGCTCAAGCGTCGCGAGGTACTTGACATTATCTTTCGCTTCATTCGACGCCTCCGTGATGTTCGTGTCAATTTGTTTCCATTGTCGCAGCAGCGACCCGATGCTGAACTTGTCCAGCGCGCCGTCCTGCACTTTCGACACGACGCTCAGCACGCCAGTCACCATCTTGCATTCCTTCGACTTGAGCTGCTCGGTGATGCCCATAAGTCGCTGCAGCCGGCGCTTCCAGAACTCGAGCTCCGTGTCCGGTCCCGCGTCGTGGGACTCCCAGCGCCCTTGGTCGTGGTCTTCGAGATACGCCTCGGTCTGCTTGCACCAGTCCTGCACCAGGTCGACAAAATGGTAGACCGCGCTGTCGTCCGACGCTAGCCGCGAAAGGCTCCGCGAGTCGTTCGGGTCAAAGCGTTTGTCGGGCTTGCGCAAATCCAGGCCCGTGTTCATGGCCTTGAGGTTCTCCTGGATGTCCACCACGAACGACTTGAGACCGTGCATGAACTCGTTGCGAGAGTCGCTCTCAGCCTTCCCCCACTCTGCTTCCTCACGGCTCGCAAGCAGCGGCACAAACAGCTGAGACAAGACCGTCTCAACCGAGAGCAGCACTGACGGGTCCAGGACGCCGTAGCCGAGCAGGTGGTCATTTGCGAGTGCTGGGTCGAGGGTGTTGGCGCCAGTCGCAGCGCTGGCGTCCAAAGTCTCTGGACCCATCACGCCTGCGAACCCGGGCGCGCTCGTGATGGTATCCGCCGCGCCCCCTGCCGCGTCTTTCGGCACCTTGACGAAGTAGAGTGCGCGGCCGCGCAGCGGCTCCTCGAGTCCGTCGGTGATGAAGAGTTCGCGGCGGCGGTCGGGTGACACGGCGGCACCGGCGCTCTGCTCCGCGTCGTCGTCGGCGCTCAGGCGCTGCTGGTAGTAGAAGAATATCTTGCGCGGGCCGTCGACGCGGAAGAAGAGCGCGAGCTTGTCCATGTTGCGGTTCGTCCTGAGCAGCTCCTCGACCTGCGCTTCGTCCTGGAACCCCAGCGCCGTCTGCAGGCGCTGGATGATCCAGCGGTGGCGCGCTTGGAACGCCATCTCCAACGCGCCCAGACCCGCCTGCTTCGTATGAGCGCGTTAGACAGGCCGGTGAGCTCAAGGCGGTACTCACAGCAGAGAGCTACGCACGCCCTTTGACGTACGTACTCATTCTGTGCGCCTGTTCGCGGAAACTATGAGGACTCCATTCGCACTTTACAGGGAACTCGTGGTACACATGCACTTCAACTTCACCACCACCACGACGACGCTACTCCGGCTACTGCTGCTATACCGGTGCTGCTGGCGCTGGCGCTGCTGGTGCTGGTGCTGGCGGCTGGATGACGCGGAGCTGCACCGGAGCGCGCACGCGCACGCGCTTGAGCGCCAGCTGCAGCATTCGATGCATCCCTTCGCCTGCGCAGCGGACGCACAGGATGAGCCGGTGAAGACCTCGATCGAAAGGATGGCGACGCGCGCTCGCACCTGTCGCGCTGAGACCCGAGGTGGTCGCGAACGGGCCGAGCAGCTCGCACAGCGGCGCCAGCACCACCAGGCGGTACCCGCTGCTCTGCGTCTGCAAAAGAGGACGGCGGGAGCTTTTTACACTGAGCACCTCCACATCGGGCGCCCACAGCTCGAGACGCCGTCACACACCTCCCACGCGCGCTCCACGGCGTCCAGCTCGCAGAGCGCATGGAACACGTCGCGGCACTGCGAGAGAGTGATGCAGTGCAGTGGCGCGTAGAATGGATCGGCCAAGTCGAGGTCCGCTGGCGCGACCTTCATCCAGCGTCCGAGCGGCGAGCAGCAAGCAGCAAGCGCAGCATCAGCAAAGCTAGTGCCGGGAGAAGGTGAAGAGAAGCAGCAGAAGCCACACACGTTGTTCGCGTCGACGCGCCGCCGCTGCAGCGCCACCGCCAGCAGCTTCGCCATCAGTGGCACGTTGGTGACAAGCAGCAGCACGCGGTCGCCCGCCAGCGCCGCGGACACAGCGAGCTCCACGCACTCCTGGCGAGCAGCGGCAGGCGGCGGGTGAGCGGGCAATGAGTGCTGGTCTTCGTCTTCGATTGGCGAACGAGACCTGGCGCACCTCCAGCCTCGCGCTCTCGACGCCCCGCTTCGCTCGGAACGCAGCATCCGAGTCGTCGCTGCAGGCCGCAGGCGGGTGAGTCCCAGCGCTTATGTCTCGCCCGCTCCGAGTCCGATTAACCGACTGACCTCATTCGCAGCTCCGCGTCTCCGCGCAGCAGCGCCGACATGCGCGTGGCCGGGGCGGCGCAGCGCGCGGCCGCCTGGCGCCGCAGCTCCGGCGGCAGCCGTGGCGAGTGCAGGCTCTCGGCCAAGAGCTGCTCCGCGGTCACGTCTTCCGGCAGCAGCTCCGGCGCCTGGATACGCGCTAGGCGCGGCATTGCACCGAGTGGTGCTCGGCGGCTCTAGTAGAGGGGGAGGCTACTGCGCTTGTAGAGAGTACAATCCCAGCAATTGGCAAGTTGGGTTATTCGTTTGGGTTGAAACAGCGAAATGCCGTCGCCGGAGGTCGCGCGGCTGCCTGCGCCGCCGGCGCCGCTCGCAGCGGTCGCGGACGCCGACGACGGAGACGACGAGGAGCTGCGGCGCTTCGACGCTGACGAGCGCGACGCCGCGTTTCTGGCGCACGTCGCAGCGCCGCCCGCGCCGCCGACGCGCATGGAGCGCGAGCGCACAGAGCTCGTGCGCATGCTGCTCGAGTCGGTGGCCAGCGTGCCGGTGGCGCTCGCGCGCATCCACGAGAACGAGAAGCTGCTGGCAGCTTTGCAGCAGCAGATGGGCGGCGACCACGCGCTGCTGCGTCGGGTCTTGGTGGGCGGCGCAGAGGAAGATGACGACGACGACGACGACGAGGAGGAGGAGGAGGAAGGCGCTGCACTCTTCACTGCGAGCGCACTGAGTACCTCCTCTGCTGGGATAGAGGAGAGCGACAGCGAAGATAGCGAGAGCAGCGGGTTCGGCTCGGACTACGAGAAGGACCTCGCGGACGCCGTGAACCAGCTCGTGATGTCGGATGACGCGCTCGCGGCAATGCACAAGCAGATGTCGGCACCCATCACAATCGCCGGCGGCGTGGATGCGTTCGAGGACGACGAGGTGCAGCGCGCATCCGGCTCCTCGCCGCACTCGTCGATCATTCACTACGGCGCGTCGCCCGGGAATCTTTCGCAGGACGGCGAGCCAGCGGCGGCGCTCTGGCCGCGCCAGCCGCACCAGTTCGCGTTCACGCAGGAGGAGGAGGCGGCGACACGCGGCGAGGACGAAGTGTACAGCGAGATCATCAACTCCATGTGCGAAGACGAGAGCTTTCACGGTGAGGAAGAGGAGGACGACGACGGCGACGACGACGACGCGCTTGAGGAAGACGAGGAGTACGACGAGACGGTCAAGGTTTTCGAGATGGACGAAGACGACAGCGTCATGGACGCGCATATCAGCGAGTATAGAGCTAGACGAGCATTCGACGGGCAGTCGGATGCGAGTTTCCAGGACGGAGGAGAGGGAAGTGTCGATGAAGAGCGAGGTGAGGAGGGAGATGACGAAGAGGAGGAGGAGGAGGACGACGAAGAAGAGTCGGACGACGACTACGAGCGCGAGTACGAGGTGGTGGAGCTCCGCATCGTTCGGGAGAAGCACAAGACTGGCTTCGAGCCGAGGCGTGACTGGCGACCGCGCGTCGGGAGTCTGATAGGAGGGAGATACAAGGTGCGCATATATGTGATGGTGAGTAGTTGTGCGCGGTTCTGGAGAACTGACGCGAGAAACGGCGTCGTGATTTCGGGTCCCAGGTGGAGCTGGCGATCGGCGAAGCTGTGTTCAGCAGGACGTACAAGTGCGTGGACACGGTCACGAGCGCGACGGTGTGTCTCAAGATCATCAAGAACAACAAGGAGTACTTTGATCAGGGTGTGGACGAGATTCGATTGCTGCAGTACATCGCTGGGCACTGCAACGTGGACGAGAAGCACCTCGTACGCCTGCTCGACTACTTTTATTTCCGCGAGCACCTGATTATCGTCACCGAGGTGCGTTCGCTTGTAGTAGTGCGTGGCAAGCGAGCCGTGGCCGTCACGTGCGACTTATGGCTCTCTCTCTCTCTCTCGCTCTCTCTCTCTCGCGCGCGCGCAGCTTCTGCGCGACAACCTGTACGAGTTCTCGAAGCTGCTCTTGGAGCGCGGCGTGATCAATTACTTTAGCATGCCGCGCCTGAAGAAGATCGCAGTCGAGGTGCTGGAGGCGCTGTGCACGCTACACGCGCTCGGCATCGTGCACTGCGACCTTAAGCCCGAGAACATCCTTCTCAGCAGCTTCCACGAGTGCCGCGTGAAGGTCATCGACTTTGGCTCTGCGTGCTTCGTCACCGACGAGCTCACGTCATACGTCCAGTCGCGCTCGTACCGCGCTCCGGAGGTGCGTGCGTCCGTCGCCTCTCATCACAGTTTTGTCTAGTTGTACGCGTTAACGTCTGCGTCGTACTCGCTGCCATCATACTATGCAGGTGATTCTCGGCCTGACGTACGACCAGAAGATCGACCTCTGGTCGCTCGGCTGCGTGCTCGCGGAACTCTTCACGGGCGAGGTGCTCTTCCGCAACGACTCGGAGCAGACGCTGCTCGCGTGCATCATCGCGGCCGTCGGTGCGTGAGCTGCTTGCTCTCTGCATGCTATGTTTCGTGCGCCCCGATGCTCACACACTCATAACCTGCAGGACCCGTGCCGGCGACGCTGCTGGCGGAGCACGAGGAGCTGCGCGCGCAGTTCGTGGCGAACGAGCTCTTCGCGCTAGACGCGGGCGGCGCGGGCGTGCTGACCGGTGGCCTGCGGCTGCCCGCGCTCGAGCAGGTGGTGCAGACGGGCGACCGGCTCTTCCTTGACTTTCTGCGCTGCCTGCTGCAGATCGACCCGGCGCAGCGCCTGAGCGCCTCGGCAGCGCTGCTGCATCCGTGGCTGCAGCACGGCGTGTACTCGCCTCCGGCCCGTAGATGAGCAAATGTACTGTACTCGGATGTCCACTCGCACCTAGTCGGAGGACTTCGCCACGTACATTTCGGGTGGGTCACACAACGCGGGCAGGAACAGCCGCATTTACACAACCAAGCGAAGGCAGCGAGCAATAAGCAGGCAGGCAGGGCTGGCGGCCGGGCGGCGTCAGCGACCGAGCGGAAGAGCGCGCTGTACGTCGACGCTTTGTTAGTATACACATAGAGCAACTGCGAGCCTTTTGCGTCTTGCCGTGCGAGTGAAGGTCACCACTTCTCTGCTTCGCTGCTGCGACAGACAGGAAGAGCGCGATGGGCTCGAGAGGCGACCAGAGTGACGAGCGCCGAGCGCGCGGGATGAGCCAATGCCGAGGCGACAACCAAGTGGCCGTGGACCCCGCGCTGAGCGCGCGGTGGGCGGCGTTCTACCCGGGCGAAGCCATCGCCGTCGTCACGAGCACGCGCAAGCCGCCGGTGCCGCCGAGTGGTGAGACGAGGCCGTGTCTGAGTGCATCAGCGGGTGGATGGCGCAGGCGAGTGAGTAGATGCAACTAACAGGTGGGATCGCTTGTTTAGGGTACGTGCCGCTGCGCGTCGGCCACCCGCGTCCGAGTAGCAGCAGCAGCAACAACAACAACAACAGTAGCAGTAGCGCTGGCGACGAGAGCGAGCCAGCAGTCGGGTACGAATGCAGCATTTGCTGCGGCGGCAGGCGGCGGCAGCCTCTTGAACTTAGGCGTGCATCTGCCTTTTCCTTCGCTCCTTACTTGACAGGTTCTCGCTCGACACGCTGCTCTGGAACGAGAAGCTGCTGGAGGACCGCCTGGCGGAGCTCAACGCGTGGACGCGGCGCGCGCCGCCCACGCAGCGCCAGAAGCTCGAGCGCATCAACTGGCTTGTAAATCGCTGTAATACTACGTCCTGACCTGTTTATCATCCCAATGGCGCGCGTGCTCTCTCGGCTGCTTTTATGCAGAGTTTGGTTGTGAGGAGGTCGCTGTGGCCGACTGATCTCCAGTCTGTATGTAGCGCCCGAGTACACCAACAGTCGCCACGACACCAACCGGAATCAACCGCACGTCAACACGATGGCATCGCTCCTGCTGTGCTGGCTAAATGACGAGCTTCAGCTGCAGCGCAAGGTCGAGATCCTCGAGCGCGACCTCAGTAACGGGTTCGTCTTCGCCCAGGTGCTCCACGCATTCGGAATCGAGCCACACCTGGACAAGTACGAAGACAGCTTGACAACGACCGCGAAGCTCCGGAACATGGAGCTTCTGGCAGCTGCGCTTGAGAAGGTCGGCATCGCATTCCCGATGCGCTTGCGGCGGTCGATTCTGATGGAGAACCGCTCAGCGATCCTCCAGTTTCTCCTGCAAGTCAAGGACTTCGTGCAAACGCGCAGCAAGAAGAGCAGCAAGGCATCGACTGCAGAGCCAGTAGTGAGCTCGCGCGTGTACGCGAATGCACAGTCCAAAAGCGACGAGGCTAAGTTACCGCGAGATGTCGAAGAGAGGTTCGTTGCTGAGACTGCACTCAAGTTCCAGCCGAATGCGGTAGCATTCCGTAAGGATGTCGACATGGCGATACACCTCCGACGATTCGAGCAAGCGCAGTGGACAGCTGAGAATGAACGCAATGAGGTGCGCAAGTGAGTTGGTGACCATATCTACATGACCTCGCCCTTCCTCTATGTGGTGTCTGAACTAGCTTGCAAACTGCTTATCGTGTCACCACTTGCTCGTTCTCTTTGGTGCCACACACTAGTTCCAAGCGAGTCAGAAAGCAGCGCAAGCAATGGACTCAGCCACAGGAATGCACACTGTGCGCACACATCTGAATGACAAGAGAACGTTTATGAAGGAGTGGGATGCCGAGCATCTTGCCAAGTGGAAGGAGACGCAGGTAGGATACGATACAGAGCTGACCATCGTCGTCGTTGTGTACGGTTCCTTGACCTTGATTGCCTGTGTATGTGAACGAGACCAGCGGGTTCGTCGTGCGGCTGAGCGAGACGATCTGCGCCTCGAGCTGGCGCTGCAGGAGAGAGCGAGGATTTATGCGCAGCGCAAGCTCGACGGGATCCAGCGCGATGCGAGCGATGGCGTGGTGAACTTTGAGGAGAATCTGCTTCGACTTGGTCTCGGTGGTGTGTCGACAGCAGGGAGCAACGCCCAACCCCTGCAAGCGATCTCTTCCACCGACGAAGGAGCGCTTGCGCACTTCAGAAAGCTCGAGCATCTCGTCGAGGAACTCGAGTTTCGACCATCGAATAACGTCAAGATGATGAAAGAGCTACGTGCGCGTCGAAAAGCGCAGCTTGCTGCCGAGAAGGACCGCCGCATGCGGCGCCGAAAGTCTATCAGTGATCACACCTCAAGCATTCAGGTGGGTTCGATAGGTGTGCAGTGCTACACCCACTTCTGTCGTCTGCAAGAGAGTGCATTGCCAATAGATGGTTCCACTGACACATGCCCGCTAGGTTACTGATCTCGATCAGGAAATCTCGTCGCCGTCAGATAGCCAGGATTCCTCACCGCCAACACGAAACGGGGATGCACGGGAGACTGAATCGGATGACCCTCAGAACATTCGAGAAGCGTATCTGGAAAGCAAGCGCGCCGAGCTGGAAGCCAACTACGATCGACTTCGAGAGCTGGGGAATGCTCGTAGGGAGGCGGATATGCAAACACTGGGCGCCATACGGGCGGACGAGTACAAGAAAGCAGACTTCCACAAGTGGATAGTGTGCGCAGATGCAGCAGAGGCGCTCATCAGTCTGGCGTTTGAAGTAGCGACACGGACGTACGGATACCGAACTTGCGGCTGGGTTTGCCGGTTAGTGATCGAAGAAAAGCCTGATCGGTCTTCTGTGCTCGATGGTGTGGATGGTATGGTATGGTATGCAGGGCGTCAGATGAGATCGTGGACATGGAAGTGCTTAAGCGGAGCTCGTTCCTTGCCGTGAAGTCGGAGCGATTGCCTTGGATGGACCAACGAAGCGGCGAAGACGACTTTGAACTAGCAGAGCTGACAAACCACTTTGTATGCCGCGGAGGACTGTGGCCCGAGTACTTTATCGACGACGATGCTGATGAGCAATCTACCTCGACTACTGACACAGCGTTAGTGGACTTCGTTCAGAGACTGGCAATACCGCTTGATTCTGTTGCGCTGGACACGACGTGGACACCGAAGAGAGCGTTCAAGATCGTGTGTTTCTTCACGAGTGACACATCCAATGATGCGTATCCTCAACGAATCGCTGTGGAGCGCGGGATGCAGTACGCGAGTGTCGATGTAATCGTCGAGGAGTGCGTGCAACTGAGTCTCGATACTCAAAAGCAAGTCGACACAACTGATTTGTCGGACCGCGAGGTTGGTTTCTTGTCTTGCTGGGTCGTCTCTGACGAGGAATGTGTTCACACTATATCTCTTTGCTGGGTAGCGTGAACTAGGAGCAATCGGTGTCAAAGTAAACGCGCTCAAGCAGAAGAACACAGCGCTATCGGAGGCACTAATGGTGGAGATGGTTGCGAAGTATCTAAGCTTCCTTCCGCGACGAGACCTCGAGACCAATGTGGACAGCGAGATGCAACCGACTGGCGAGCAAGACATCCGCCCCAACGGATGCATTCTGCACAACTTCCCACGGTTCGTACTTGTTCAGATTCGCTTGAGATATCAAATCGACTACATAGGCACTCTCACATCGGTGCCCTCGTGCTGCCATAGATCATTGGAGGAAGCGAAGCTGTTTGAGAAAGCTTTGATCGGACGGATCAGCGACGAAGAAGCCAGAGTATCCAAGCTTACAGCTCTCGAAAGTGGGTTGTCGAATAGAGAGACCTCGGACTCGGTTTACATCTCTCAAGTCGATGCGATCGTCAGCATTACAGCTGTGCCGGTGCCTGAGGATACCGTCATCCTAGAAGAAGCGGCGTCGCGGCCACGGACAGCATCAAGCCTAAGCAGCCATGATAATCGGCGGCCATCGCTCATGACTGAGAAGAAAAACCCAGAGGCGCAGGCAAAGGCGGAGCAGGAGCAAGAGGCGCTTCGACAAAAGGAGGCTCGCGCTCAGCTCGAAGCCTTCTGGAGCCGAACCTCACGCTTGACAAAGGTTGGATCCTCTGGACTAAGGTGCTGCTTCCGTCAGTCGGTCCTAGTTCTGACTGGGTGTTTGCTCGCGAATGGTGCAGATTGATCCGATTGGCATTCATCACGACGTACTTGCGGAGATGATTCACTTGAGCATCGACGTAATTACTGACGAGACGATGGCGGATCGTGTGGTGGCCCTCAAGTGCAATGAAAACGAGCTCCCTGACGAGCTGCGAGCAGTGCGAGACGAGCGAAGACAGCGAATGGACCCGCTTCGCCGCGTGCTGTGGCTTCAAGTCTCGAAAGAACTGGAACTCTCGGAGGAGAGCATACGCCACATCCTGAGCACGCTCAAGCAGGTGAGTTCAATTGCTTGCTATCAAGAACGCAAAGACGTGAGATGTTGCTGATCACCCATTTCGTGTGCCTCGCAGATGGACGTCAAGCTACACAACGATCTGCGCACTCGGTTCAGAGCGATCCGCGATGTTCTACGTACAATTTCTGCTATATCCGTGCAGACCCGACAAGAGCTCGAGACTCGGCTGGACGACTGCGCTTCCTTGCAGAGCATTCTCAACGCAGCATCATCGAGGTATAGAGCGTCATTGCCAAGCAAAGAGGTGAGGATGTCCAATCATGCCATGTATCGCGCTAGTCGACTGCAACGGAATCTTAACACCTTGCTTCTCACATCTTTCACCAGCGGTTCTTCACCGAGTTGGAGGTGCTGCTCGGTGATCAGATCGACGAGAAGCGGAGAGATGCCAACGATTTCGTCGATACACTCACGCGAAACCCGGCACCGAGCGTGGTGTCTGCTGTCGATCCGCTCTTCCAGATGCTGCCATCAATCTGCTTCGTCTTGAAGGACCACACAATCGAGAAGATCGAGTTCCTTCAGCACTTGCTCTTCGACCGGATCCCTTTCTTGCGCGATTCGAACCGCGGCGAGGTGACGATGCCAAAAGATGTGCCAAGTGGGACTATCGATGCGGCCATCAAACTGAGTGCCTCAAGCCCACTCGTGACTGAGCTCGTCGTCGAAGACGTGACCCGCATTCTCGGACAGATCGCGACGCAGTTCGCTTTTCGACACGCGGACATCGAACGAGGAGGTGAGCCGAGTGAAGGAGAACAACAAAGCGCGCTGCTGCATGAGAAGAATATTGTGTCTGCAGAAGTGCGAAGGCTGCTTGAGCGCGTTGCAGCGCTGTGCCGATTCGCGAACCAGTTGACACAAAGCGCGCGTGATATTTACGACAAAGACATCCAGTATCTTCAGCGCTGCATTAAGGGAGACTTGCAGGCTAAGAACAACGCCGTGGAGACAGTGATGGGTGAATTCCGACAGCTTGGACGCGCGACGTGGCCATCGCCGCAAATCTTGGGAGCACCACTCTCAGCTCTCGCGGAGCGCATGCCGAGTCGTTACAGAGCGCAGTTCCTCTCCTGCGAACAGCTCCGCGCACTGGCGACTGCGTTTCTCGACCGCGAGCGAGCCGACACTGCGCTGTCGAGTGACGAGCTCAGACCGGACGAGCTCCTCTCGCTGGTTCTTGAGACGGCTCAACGATGCAGCTTCCCAGGGTTATGGCAAAATCCAACTTGTCTAGCGAACGTCGTGCTCAAGGCTTCAGCTGTGGAGACGCTCTCGTGGCGCAAGCTCGTCAGCTCGATCTTATGCACGCAGTTTCTTGGCATCCCCACAGAACATGATCTCATGCAGTATGCTCAGCAGGCGGCGGCGCTCGCTCAAGCAAACGCTGCACAGGACGACGAAAACAGCGACATCGAGCATCTCCGTCTTTCCCGCAAGCACTTCTTCCAACTTCCGTTGTGGTTCGAGGAACGCATCGCTGGCTCAGATCGTTGCGCAGTCATTGCCGCTCTGAAAGACCTGGTGTTCGTCATCTTCAGCTCCACCACAGGAAGCGGCTCGAGCAACAGTCAAGAGCCACGAGAACCAACCGTGGCGCTCATTCGAATGCTGCTCGAGTACTGCTGCCACCCGCCTCTCCGTCTCGACGTACGCAACGACCTGAGCGCGTTTCTCCCACGATATTCCCGCGGTCTCGAGCGCGCGATGCGTGTTTTCGCCCAGCTGAGTGCCTCGCATCCACCAGCAGATGACGAGCAGCACGTCGCTTCTCGCTACCTGCGCCACCTCCTGACCTTCACCCGCCTCCCGATCGATACCCAGCGCATCGACGACCTCGTCCGCGAGAATAACGCCTCGGACTCGACAACCCCTGCCGTACTGCTCGCACTCTGCGACGCCTACGACGCGCGGCTCGCACTGCATTTTCTCTTCACCAACCCGTTCGATGCGCTGGTGCTGACGCCATCATAGGCTGCCGTCTATTGTGAGCTATGCGCGCACGTCGCCAGCGCTGTTGTCGCTGCTATCAGCATCGCTCTCATCATCATCATCTTCCGGCGCAGGCAGCGCCACCGGAGGCCGCACGTTCGCCGGCTTCTTCAGCACGTCGGCGTACAACGAGTGCGCGACGATACCAGCGAAGAGCCCGATGAGTCCCGCAGACGCCAGGCTGCGCGCGTAGCGCATGGCCACGAGCGCCGCCACGAAGCCGCCTGTGTACTTGAGCGCGCTCTCGGCGCGCGGCGTGGCGCTGAGTTGCTGGGCCGCGGCCGCCAGAAGCCGCAGCCAGCGGTGGCGCGTAAACATGACGGCGGTGGTCAGTGCCGATGGCGCGGTCTGGAGTTGCTGCTGCTGCGGCGGCGGCGAGGACGAGGACGAGGACGAGGACGAGGACGCAGGTCGAAGTTGCTCTCGCCGCATCTTCGTCGTGTATACAAATCTCTGCCTGGGAAGAATCACAGCACTTGTGTTTGGTCGAAATTGCTCGGAAAGCGGCGAACTGATTGGGCCAAATGACAGAATGTTTCCATTGGCTCAAAACCGCACCAAAAGCGCCAAGATCGCATCTGTCGGTTGAGCCTTGCCGAGCGCCGTGTACCAAGCATGGAGAACAGAATAGGAGACATAGGCTCGAAGTTGGCTGTCCGCGTCCACCCAGCAAACACGGCTCCCACCCTCGCGAGCAGTCACACTGGAGACGCCGATTACGCCACAGTAATCGAGACAGTCCTCGCCCAGGCTCGGTTGCAAATTGGAGAGAGGTTGCACACACAACTCGAGTAACACATGGACCAGTCAGCCAAGCGCGACGACATTCTCACCATTTTTCGAGCATTCAGTGAAGTGCGAATGACGGTTCTGCAAGATACCAAGCGGCGACACCGTTTAGCAATGGAGCTGTGCTATGTGAAAAGTTCTGGCGCGTTAGTGTCCCTGGTAGAAAAATGGTCTAGCAAAACACAGCGAACCATGAGAGGACGGAACAGTTCAAGGACTTGAAACTGTAGACGCCACTGCCCATGCTAAATAGAAGGAGTAGCGGTCGTGAGCCTAGAAAAGTTTACGAAAAAAGACTTATAGCATCTTCGGCCAAGCAGCGAAGTCGGCATGGATAAACATGTCACCATTGACGACCTGCTCAAGTAGTAAATGGAGTCTGCAGTCAGCGACATCACGTCGCGCTTCTAAAAGCACTTATGTCGCTTTTGGCAGAGTATGCAATAAGCACTCTGGAGGATGCACAAAGCAAGGTTGATATCACATCGGGGGCTGTATCGTATCTGCATTGTGCACGGTGTGCACGTGAGCAATCGTGGCTTAGAGCTACGCCCAAGTCTTTAGCTTAACGGCGAGATTGTGTGCTAGACGAGAATGTCTTCATCTGAAAAAGCCAACTTCAAAGAGAGAGCTGGGGAGCGAAAACACAAGGGACGTCAAAATGGTCGAGTTCCCGGCAACCCAATGTATAATGATGAGCCATTGTGTACTTGATTGTGACGGGCGTCACACAGCAACTTGCTAAACGTAGCGTTTGCACATGTCCATGTGTGCGCAGTAGTAAGGTTACGAGTAGCTGCTCTCAGCAGCTATGGCTGCTTGGATGCCGGGGCTTGCGCAAAGATGTGAATCCTCAACTGAATATGTCTTCGGTTGGGTTTCTGTCCCCATCCTTTTGTCCATACTATAGCTTAGATACGTCGAATGAGGAGTCGATTCACTCGAACTGCTCTAGTCTGAATGAAGCTATTACACCTGTGAACAAGATGCCCTGTGTCCACAGGTATGCTTGGACTGCTTCACGATCTGTGTGTCCCACATAGTCGCCAATTTGAGTGTGCCACACAAGTTTCGTGGAGCGAAACCACCCAGTTTCATGAGAGATTCCGGGGTTATTTTCTCTTTTAGGTTATTATGCCACTTAACCCAGGACAGCTAATAAACTCCGTCATCTTAGTCTGCGAATCGGTGAAGAACCAACGGCGATGACGTGCGAGCACTACCGACGGCACTGCCACGTGCGCGCCGAGTGCTGCGGCGAGTGGGTCGCCTGCCGCCTGTGCCACGACGCGCAGTTCACGGACCACGCGATCGACCGGCACGCGATTCGCCAGATGCGCTGCGACGCGTGCCAGACCGAGCAGCCTGTGCGTCGTTTGCGCTCCTTTGTTGATAAGCTCCCGGCGAAGAGCCAAGTGCTTGGCCTGAATATGCTTCTCTTGCTCGCTATCGCTTGCTGCTGCAACTTGCCAGTGCGCACAGACGTGCACGCAGTGCGGTGCGCAGATGGCTGCCTACTTCTGCGCGACGTGCAACCTCTTCGACGACGCCGGCGCCGAGAAGCGTGTGTTCCATTGCGAGGGCTGCGGCATCTGCCGCGTGGGCGGCCGCGACAACTTCTTCCACTGCGCCACGTGCTGTGGCTGCTATCCGCTCTCGCTGCGCGACAAGCACAAGTGCCTTGAAGGCTCCATGCACCGTGAGTGCGCCATCTGCCTCGAGGTCACCTTCGCGTCACTCGAGCGCGTGCACGTGCTGCCGTGCGGCCACGTGCTGCACGGCGCGTGCTGGCAGGAGTACATCAACCACGGGTAAGAGGATCGTGTCTTTTTTGTATGGGTGGATGGTATGAAGAGAGTGTGGAGGAGCTCAGACGTGTGGGTGGGCTACAGTCACTACCGGTGTCCGTCGTGTCGCACACGGATGTTCTGGGTCGACGACGACGATGGCGGCGAAGGCGACGAAGCAGAGAACGAGACAGGAGATGAGACGGGCGACGGCGAGAGCTCGGAGGGCGATGAAGGTGAGGAAGAAGACGAAGAAGATGATGATGAAGACTTAGAGAGCGAGAGCGAGAGCGAGGACAGCGACGCGACCAGCAGCGGGAGTGGGAGCGATACGGAGGTCGCTGCTGCTGTTGATGCTGCGCAGGCGCCGACCGCGAGCAGCGCTGGCGCAGTCACGACGGAGAGCGGCGTGGCGCAGCGCCTTGTGAACGCGATCTTCAACGCGCTCTCGAGTACCGCGGAGAGCGAGGAAAGTGACGAAAGAGACGAGGCGGAGAGCGTTGCGCACCCGCCCTCTTCGTAAGTGGCGGCTAGAGGCGTGGCGCGAGCACGACAGAGCAACGAACGAACGCATCGAACACGCCGTGTTGTTAACGCCCATCCACCCACCCATCCATCCATCCACCCACCCACCCACCCACTGCGTTCCATCCTCGCAAAGCAGCAGTTCACGAGAAGGACGACGTGCGGTAGAGCGAGAGCGACTTGCAGTCGATGGAGCAGAAGTCCTTGTAGCTGCTCGCCGGCGCGAGGAAGTTGCGTGCACACGTGCGGCACTGCGTCCAGCCAGCTGGCGGCGCATTTGTCGGCGCGGAGGTGGCGCCGGCGACTGGGCTGCTGCTGTTGCTGCTGCTGCGGCAGCGGCGGAAGCTGCGCTGGAGCTCCTCTGTCGAGACGGTGGCAGCGAACAAGCTGCAGGGCGTGGAGGAGCGGCCGCCGCTCTTGCGACTCGCGCCGGCGAGCGCTACGGGCCGCAGCTGCTGCGCCTCCTCCTCCTGGCTGCAGCTGCTGCGGCCGCGCAGGCGCCCGAGCCACTTCTTGGCGCGCGAGCTGATGCCCATTACTCGCGGGTCTCGTTCTCGTCGCTCGATCGGTCGATCGGTCGGCCGGAGGTGCCGTTGGTGCTGCAGCTGTGCTACGCGGGACTGGGCGAATGCGCGAGTGAGTGAGCGAGTGAGTTGGAGAGATCAGTCGAGACTTGAGTCGAGACGGCGAGACGACGGCGCCGTGCGTGGGGCGAGAAAATGGAAGAGCGCGAGTGCTGCCATGCGATTGATGGCGGATGGTGCGCAGCTGGTGATGGCTTCCGGACGTGGAAGGAAGAAGGAGAAGACGGAGAAGACGGTGGCCATCAGTGCTCGCTCAGTTGCTCAGTCGCTCCGTCGCTCCGTCGCTCGGGAGGCGGTCGATCGACCGATCGCTCGGTCTGCCAGTCAGTCGATCTTCAGTAGATCGGGGAGCAGATTAGCAGGCGCAGGTGGCGGAGTGTCGAGGTGGATGGGCGGCGGAGCTTGGCGTCGAGGGGTTTCGAAGGACAGCGGTCTCAAGCAAGCAAGTCTCAACGCACAGAGCGCGTCGCCGCAGGAGCGAAGTCGGGGCGACCACTCTCGCTCATCTGCGGCTCCTTCGGCCACGAGAACATGCTCGTGGAGGGAGCTTCAATTGAACTGCACGATGATGCGAGATGCTTCTTCACTGTAGAAATGGCATGATTCGTACTTAGACGAGTGGGAAAATGCCAGCCACCAGCCACAGTCACTTTCGCTTCGAGCGCTTCGGGAGGACAGGACACGACACCCGCCCCCCAGCAGCAGCAGCTCAAGCCGAGCCGAGCCCGCGCCCTCCTGGCCCTCTTCGCGACCCGCCCTCCTCCGCCTCCTCCGCACCGCCATGGCCGCGCCGCAGCACACGCCGTCCCGCTCGCTGCCGGAGCGCATCTCGTTCCCGGACGAGGAGCTCAAGATCCTCGCGCTCTGGGAGCAGCTCGACGCGTTCCGCAAGTCGCTCAAGCTCTCCGAGGGCCGCAAGCCCTTCACCTTCTACGACGGCCCGCCGTTCGCCACGGGGCTGCCGCACCACGGCCATATCCTCGCCGGCACGATCAAGGACACGGTCACGCGCTACGCGCACCAGACGGGCCACTACGTCGAGCGGCGCTTCGGCTGGGACTGCCACGGACTGCCGGTCGAGAATGAGATCAACAAGATGCTCAACGTGACCACGAAGGAGCAGGTGCTCGAGATGGGCATCGACAAGTACAACGCCGAGTGCCGCGGCATCGTGCAGCGGTACACGCAGGAGTGGGAGCGCACGATCAAGCGCGTGGGTCGCTGGATCGACTGCGAGAACGACTACAAGACCATGGAGCCGTGGTTCATGGAGTCGGTCTGGAACGTCTTCCAGACGATCTTCAACAAGGACCTCGTCTACCGCGGCTACAAGATCCTGCCGTACTCGACGGCGTGCACCACGTCGCTCTCCAACTTCGAGGCCAACATGGACTACCGCGACACGCCCGACCCGTCAGTCGTCGTGAGCTTCCCGCTCGTCGACGAGCCAGACGTGGCGCTGCTTGCGTGGACGACCACGCCCTGGACGCTGCCGTCCAACCTCGCGCTGTGCGTCAACGACGCCTTCGAGTACGTCAAGATCAAGGACGTAAAGACCGGCAAGCTCTTCGTGCTCGCAGAGGCGCGCCTCGTGCAGGTGTACCCCAAGATGGACAAGAAGGGCTACAAGGGCGGCGAGTTCGAGGTGCTCGAGCGGTTCAAGGGCTCGACGCTCGTGGGCAAGAAGTACGTGCCGCTCTTCGACTGCTTCGCGTCGTGGCCGAACGCGTTCCGCGTGCTGAGCGACAACTACGTGTCCGACAACGGTGGCACGGGTATCGTGCACCAGGCGCCGACGTTCGGTGAGGATGACTACCGCGTGTGCGTCAAGCACGGCGTGAACGACAAGTTCAACCTGCCGGCCACGCTGGATGACAACGGTCGCTTCACGGACGCTGTGCCGTTCGTCAAGGGGCTGCACGTGAAGGAAGCGGACGACGTGATCTGCAAGGAGCTCAAGGCGAAGGACCGGCTCGTGTCGAAGGGCACGATTGTACACAGTTACCCGTTCTGCTACCGCTCGGGTACGCCGCTCATCTACCGCGCGATCCCGGGCTGGTTCGTGAACGTCGAGAAGATCCGCGACCGCATCGTGGCGAACAACAAGGAGACGTACTGGGTGCCGGCGTTCGTGCAGGAGAAGCGCTTCCACAACTGGCTCGTGGACGGCAAGGACTGGAACATCTCGCGCGGTCGCTTCTGGGGCACGCCGCTGCCGCTCTGGGTGAGCGACGACTACGAAGAGGTCGTGTGCGTGGGCTCGATCGCGGAACTCGAGGCGCTCTCGGGCGAGAAGGTCACGGACCTCCACCGCGAGTTCATTGACCACATCACGCTGCCGTCGAAGCAGGGCAAGGGCGTGCTGCGCCGCGTGCCCGAAGTCTTTGACTGCTGGTTCGAGAGCGGCTCGATGCCGTACGCGCAGCAGCACTACCCGTTCGAGAACAAGGAAAAGTTCGAGAAGAGCTTTCCGGCGGACTTCATCGCCGAGGGGCTCGACCAGACGCGCGGCTGGTTCTACACGCTCATGGTGCTCTCGACCGCGCTCTTTGACAAGCCGGCCTTCAAGAACCTCATCTGCAACGGTCTTGTGCTCGCGGAGGACGGCCGCAAGATGAGCAAGAGCCTGCGCAACTTCACAGACCCGGCCGAGATCTTCGACAAGCACGGTGCCGACGCGCTGCGACTGTACCTGATCAACTCGCCGGTCGTGCGTGCGGAGCCGCTGCGCTTCCAGGACGCTGGCGTGTTCGCCGTGATCCGCGAGCTCTTCCTGCCGTGGTTCAACTCGGCGCGCTTCTTCGCGCAGAACGCGGCGCGCCTGCAGGAGTCCACGGGCGTGGCGTTCGTGCCGAGCAAGGAGGAGGCACTGGCGTCGACGAACGACATGGACTCGTGGATCATCGCGGCGCTGCACAACCTCATCAAGTTCGTGCACGAGGAGATGAAGGCCTACCGCCTCTACACGGTCGTGCCGCGCCTCGTGGAGTTCATCGACCAGCTCACCAAGTGGTACGTGCGCCTGAACCGCCTCCGCCTCAAGGGTAGCGCCGGCAACGAGGAGGCACACATCGCGCTCTCGGCGCTCTACGAGGTGCTCTACTCGCTCTCGAAGCTCATGGCGCCGTTCACGCCGTTCTTCTCGGAGTACATGTACCAGTTCCTGCGCCAGTTCCACCCGTCGGTCGTGAACGAGGTCGCGGGTCTCGCGGAGGACGCGGACGGCGTCGCGAAGAGCGTGCACTTCCTCATGCTGCCGGACTTTGACGCGTCGCGCATCGACGAGAACGTCGAGAGCCGTATGAAGAACCTCCAGGACGTGATCGAGATGGGCCGCGTGGTGCGCGAGCGCCGCACGATCTCGCTCAAGAACCCGGTGAAGAAGGTGATCGTCGTGTCGGCGGACAAGGCGACGCTCGAAGGCCTTGAGCTGCTCAAGACGTACATCCACGACGAGCTCAACATGCGCGACCTCGAGTTCACGACGAATGACAAGGAGTGGTGCGTGCTCAAGGCCGAGGTGAACAACAAGGCGCTCGGCAAGCGGCTCGGCAAGGCGCTCAGCAGCGTGCGCAAGCAGGTGGCGGAGCTCTCGCACGACGACGTGAGCGCCTTCCTGGCGAACAAGAGCATCATGGTGGACGGCCACGTGCTCGCGGGTGACGACGTACTCGTCAAGCGCGAGTTCAAGGGCGACACGACAGTGTACGAGGCGGACGTCTCGGCGTCGGGCAACCTCACGGTGGTCATCGACACGCGTGAGGACGAGCAGCTCAAGATGCAGGGCTGCGCGCGTGAGTTCGTGACGCGCGTGCAGAAGCTGCGCAAGAAGGCGGGGCTCGAGCCGCACGACAAGATCCACGTGTACTTCGCGGAGAAGCCCGGGTCGAGCGTCATCACAAGCGCCGTGCAGGCGTTCGCGAGCACGATCGCGGCGGCGCTGGGCTCGACGCCCGCGCCGCTGGCGCTGCTGCCGCACCACAGCGTGACGATCGTCTCGGAGGACGCGCAGTTCGCGGACTCTGCGGTGTCGATGGTAGTCACGCGCCCGGCGGTGTTCTTCGCAGCGGACGACGCCGTGCTGGCGAACGGCTCGAGCGTCGCGCCCGAGGACATCCGTGCGTACGTGGCGTCGATGGAGTACGCGGACGTGAAGGCGGCGCTGGCGGCGGGACCGCTTGAGCTGCAGGTGCTCGAGCACAAGGTGACGCTGAACCACAAGACGCAGCTCTTCCTGGACGCCAAGGAGTTCGCAGCGGCGGGCGCGAGCGCCGAGCTGCAGTGGCTCTGGGCGTAAGCGGCGTCAAGCTAGAGAGAAAGAGAGGAGAGAGTGAGATGGATGGATGATCGGCACAAGCGTTTCATCGACAACATCGAGCAGCTCCTTTGTGTGTCAACGGCGCACTTTGCAATAACTTGAATATGGTGGGCGACTCACTCTCTGCTCTCACGACACTCTTCAGGGCTTGCTGAAGCGGTGCTGGAGCCAGTCGTACGTCACGAGCACGATGCCGAACTGCGGCGCGATGCGGCCGACGCGCGGCCCCCAGCCGGCGAAGAGCGCGCCTACGCCGCCCTCGCGATGAACCTGCTGGAGCGTGTGCATGAAACCCGTCGGCGCAGCGCCGCGCGCCTGCATGCGCGTCTTGAGCACGTCAAGCGGCGTGGACAAGAAAGCGGCCGGGATGCCTGCCGTGGACGCCGCCGCCATGGACCAGCCGAGCGACGAGCCGTCCTCGATCTGCAGACGCACCTTGGCGGCGTCGTAGAGCGTGAAGTACGTGGCCGCGAACATAACATCTCGCGAGACGCAGGCGCTGTAGCCGCGGTAGACGCCGCGCAGCCCGAGCTCGCGGATGACGCCTGCAGCGGTGAGCGAGCTGTCGATCTGCATGCGCACCTTGACAATCTCGACCGGGTTCATCACGACGGACTGAGTCACGCCTGAGGCCACAGCGGACGCGAGCGACGCAGTGAAGGCGCTCGGGTCGGCGAACTTGCCCTTGACAAACTCGCGTGTGGCGAGCGACACGGCCTTGTCCGGCACCGTGCCGCAGAGCTGCGGGCCGAGCCCCTTGTAGAACGACACGACGCCCTCATGTTTGGCGATGTTGCTGAGCACGTGCAGCGCGGAGCTTGAGACGCGGCTGTGCTGCATGCGCGTCTTGACAACGTCCACGGGGTACACGGCGATGATGCCGCCCATACCGGCGGTGGCGCCGATCCACATGGATTGGAACACGCCGCTCTGCGGCGCGCGCACCGCCAGCGCGGTCGTGGCTGTCGACGTCGCCGTTGTGAGTGAGCGCGTCGAGTGGCTTCGCAGCTGCATGCTAGTGGTGGTGGTGCTGTCAGTCGTGGCCATGACTTGTGGTGGTGGCGGTGCCTGTGACCTGCAGCGGTGCGAAAGAAAAGTGAGCTCCTGGCGCTCTCTCTCTCTCTCTC
>JAASFZ010000265.1:0-23193 GCA_023334075.1 Globisporangium nunn | reverse complement strand
CGACCACTCTCCTCGATCTCAAGCTTCATCTTCGGATCCGTGCACGTGCGAAGATATCGGCAGTCTCGAGACTAGCCGTATCAAAAGAAGCCCCCGTGCCACTCCCCAGCGAGCGAGCGCGAGTGGCATTCTGGTGAGAGAGATCGATGCGAGCGAGCGTGCTCTTATGCCGGGAATTGCCTCCACCGGGACTTGTCTCCTCCGGGAGTGAGTCTCGTGGGAGTCAAGGACTGGTCTCTGGGAGGGCCACTTCCGAGGGTTCAGTCAGCTGCTAGGTTTCTAGTAGTTGTCGACTTGAAGGGTAATGCTAATAGTATGAAAGGGTGATCGCTGCCACGCAAGCACCGCTCTGGACATTTTCGCTGCTGTTCACTATTGGAAACAGTGGAATCCTTTTTTGGAAATTTGAAATGAGGTAATGGTCCCAACCAGCATTTGATTCGCTCGACCAACATGCGGCGCCTTCGACGCATTTGCTCCCTCGCCTGCATTCATACTAACACGGACCGACCGACAGATCCGGTCGGATCGGACTCGACGAGCTCCAACAGCCTTCCGTCCTGTCAGAGATGCCGGCGGCAACGACCACCACGCTCCTTCTTCCCTTCGCGCCCCGCCACTCACACTCCAAGGGCGCGCGCACTCTCTCGCCACAGGTGCCAAAATCGCGTTCGTCCGCCGCCACCGAGTCAGCGCCTAGAGAAGCGACCACTGTTCTTGAGGTAGTTGAGCACGATCGGCCGCAGGATCGTCGAGTACGTGTGGCGCAGGCGGTAGAGGATCGGCAGCACCTTCCGCTGGATGTGCGACTCCACCACGTCCAGGTACTCGAGCGTGCGCTTGCGCGCCGGGATCATGCCGTTCATCTCGTCCGGCTGCTGCTCGAGCAAATAAATTATCTTCTTGAGGTTCGCGAGGAAGTCCCCGAGGTTGTTCGACTCGTGGCGCCGCAGGCTCGCCGAGTGCTGGATCACCGTGTTCACGCGGCAGAGCTCACGGAACACGAGCGCCACTTCGTCGCGGTACTTGGCCTTCATTATCCGGAGCTTCCGGAAGTATCGCTCGTCGCGAGACAGCCCGTCCAGCGAACGTGTTGCCGTCGCGAAACCGGCGTGGACAGATGCCGCCACTGCCGACGACGACGAAGACGTTGACGAGGCTGACGAGGGCGGTGGCGATGACGACGACGATGATGGCATCGCCATGATGCCCGGAAAGCAGTGCTGCGGAGAGTCGTGGCGGCGCTGATACTGGTGGCGACGGGATCGTCTGCTGCTCGAAGATCGATGGTGGCTGCTGCTAGTGGAACTGCTCATTGAACGCACTCTCTGCGGCAACTGCGTCGACACGACAGCTGCAGGTGAGAGCAGCTCATGGCACGACGCGTGCTCCTCCTGCATATGCTCGTCCTCTGACGAGGGAGCAGAGGACGACGACGACTCCTGATGACGCGACCGCGCGGCATCGCGGAACGACGGTTGGTCGCGCAGCGAGTCGATGCGGCGACCCATCTTTTGAAAGTACCGTATCTGAATTGAGAGAGAGAGAGACGTAAGCCCATGCCGCGCAGCAGATCAGCTGGTCCCGACCTCTGGTCGGCGCACCTGGTTGTCGCTCTTCCTCCACGCGTACGACTCGTAGCGCGCCGCGCACATGCGCAGATGGCGCCGGTCTTCCTGGCCCGTGATGCGCTGCAGCTCCTCCTGCCTGCTCCGCCGCACAACCTGCCGTCAATCAGAGCTCCGCACACCCGCTATCGTCCCAACCACCACCGCCTGCTCCTTCTCCTCCCACGCACATCAATCGGATCAGCTCATCGCGAATGCCGCGCGGCACCGTGCGCCGCCAGAGCGGGTCTGGTCGCAAGCGCGGGTCGACGGTCCGTGAGGCGTCCATAGTGCGAGCTGACGCCGCGCGCCGCGAGAGGCTGCGCGTGGTCGCCGGGTCGCCAGGCGCCACTTGGTCGTTGCTGGCGTCGGCGGCGCTCAAGACGCTCATGGCCGCCGCCGCCACGTCCGGACAGCTCACCGGTGGTGACGCTGGCGCAGGCGCGGGAGGTGGCGGGCCGACTACGACAACGGGTGGCGCGGCGACCACGACTGCCGCGCCACCGCTTCCTGAGGCGCTAGCGGCGGACGACGCAGTCGATGCCGCGGCAGACGAGGTGCCGTCGCGAGCGCCCGGAGCGCCGCCCGCTGCCGCCGATCCCTCGGGCGCGGCCTCCAGCGCGGACATGGGGGAAGGGCAGGCGACTGACGCTGCTGCTGCTGCTGGTGACGCTACCGCTGCGAGGTCTTCGCTCGTCGTCGTCCTGCTTGCTGGCTGGCCGCTTCTTCTCTTTTCATCGTAAATAAGCGATGATGGCGTTGTTTTTACGCGATGACGACGGTGCTTTTTTACGCAATGCGCTGTAATTACGATGGAGCTCACAAGGATTTGTAATCCTTGTGCTTAATGGCTTGGTGGATACCGACATTCTATTAGAGCGTACTGAATAAATCGCCATTCACCCTCGAAAACAGCACATTGAAGTTGAGTGACGAAAAGCGGGCACTACATGTCACTCTTCCGGATGTCAACCAATCCAACCTGCAGCAAAATCAGAGCGTGCCAACATGGCGGATGCCGACACCGCGCGCAGCGCCGTGACAGAGACCACGCCGGCGACGGCGCCGTTCATTCCCGCCGCCGCTTCTGCTGCTGCTGGTGATGGAGACGACATCAAGCACCAGTCGCCTCCTCTGCTTTCTTCTCTGCAGACGTCTTCCATCGACGACGTCGATGACGAAAGTGATAGTGCAGCGGCGCTCGAGTCCGATCCGCTACTCGCCGACCAGGTGCTTGCGGTGGTCGTGACAAGCGTCGACGCCGCTCCGTCAGCGATAGCTGGTGGTGTGGTCAGCGCTGCGTCATCCGCGCTGCTGCTACGAGGGGCGCAGGAGCATGTCGTGGAGCTCGTGGTGACTCGGCGTGGAGGTTCCCACTGCGTACGCCGGCCGCTCTCGGAGCTAACAGCCGTGCTGCAGCCGCTCGCGGGCGGCGCGGCGCCAGAGTTTCCACAGCGCAAAGACGACGCGCTGCTCGCCAAGTGGTGCGGCGATATGTCGCGCTTTCTCGCAGGTGCTGTCGATGTAACGGTAGCGGCACGAGTAAAGATGGCATCATTACGAATGGTGGCTTATGGAGAGGTGAGCTGCGCTGCTCTTCCGTGACTCTGCGTGTGCAGACCAGGCGAGCATCCTGTGCGATGCGCCAAAGTGGATTGCGTTCATCGAGGAGGCGGGACAAGGCAAGGGGAGTCGAGCGCACATGACAGCAATCGAGTTCATCCTGCAGCCCTTCCAGTACGAGAAGGTGCGTTCTGTGCTTTTGTGACTAGCTGCGTCGTCGCAGTTAGCAGCGCATGTCAGCTGCATCACTATTGCGCTGTTACTGACGCTGGTGATATGTGTAAAAATCTCTTGCAGTTCTATGTCCCGCGAGGTTAGAGCTGCTGGCGCTGGGTGAAAAGGTTGCTTGTTTAAGGATGCTGAGGATGCTCTTCTTACACGCTGTGCCTGGAATGTTGCTACAAACTGACGACTTTAGGGTCCCTCCACGAAGTTGTCGTTCCGGTGAAGAAAGAAGCGCAGTTCATCGTGTGGAAGTTCGATCTGGAGGAGCACGACATCGACTTCGCGGTGTCGTTCAGCATAGATCCATTGTGGGCGTCGAGACAGCCTAGTGACGAGAACGTATCTAGACGAGGAGCCGAAGGCGCTCTGAGTCACACTGTCCACGCTCGTACTCGGTACCTTGCGACGGCAACCGGTCGGCCGATTGAAGGTCTGAATCGCCTCGGCTTTTGCTCGTTGCACCCAGGCTCAAACTCTTATGACTTTATATCGCTACTTTGCTGACCTGTACTTCAGGTGTGTACAAGTGTCCTGGCGAAGGCCAAGCCAAGTTGACATGGGACAACTCCTACTCCCGATTACGAGGGTAAGTGCTGGAACAGTTCTCCTTATTGCTGCTCGTACTTGTCAACACTGACCTTGCCATTGTTTCGTATATCCACCAGAAAGAACATTCTGTACCAGGTGCAGGTGGTAAGCGAGGAGATCATGGAGTCAGCGAGTGCTGCCGCTGATGCACTCGACGAAGCAATGACCGTGAAGAAGAAAGAGCGCGACGAAGCTCTTGCCGCTTCACTATCTACTGCGCTGATCGTGAGCCCCCAGAGTCCGTTAACGGCGGAGCCGTCCTCATCGACCTACTCGAGTTTTTTACCCGAGGTGTTGATGCAACAGAGCTGGATCGTGAGCACGCCGATGAACGTCGCTGGGATGTTTGCCTCGCGTTTGTTTGGTTCGCCGACAGAGCCAAGTTCGACTGAGGTCAACACAAACACGGCAGAGGAAGCCAAGAACGAGGACGATCTTCCATCCCGCCAAGGCGACTCTGGCCACGCGAAGAGCCTGTTGGAGGAGCTCAATGGACTGAACATGCAGCTTCTCGAGCGACTGGTTCGTATCAAAGCATTGTTTCATGTACGCGTAGAGTGGCTGGTCAACCATATTGACTGGAGTTGATGTGATACAATGTGCCAGGAAAACTTGGAGGACAAGGTTGTGAAGTTGACGGGTGCGCTTAAAGCTGTCGTGCATATCGTAGTAAATTTGCCGGTGCATGTGGACTAACACTGCTACATACTTTATAATGCAGTGGAGAGAGACCAGGAGCGTTCCAAGACACACATGGCGGTGGTTGACAAGGAGAACACTATGGCCCAAGTCAAGCTGAAGGCCCAAGAGGTCGAGAGTTTGCGGAACGAGCTGCAGGTATGTTACGTTCACGACCATTGTCTCGTGCATTTGGAAGTTGGTGTTCTGATGACGATTGTGCTCGACAACCAGCGATGGACACGCGAGCGCGAGGCGTGGCGAGAGATCCAAAGAGAGCGGGACGCGTTGCTGGAAGAGAAGCACCGCTGGGCGATGGTGTGCATCATTCATGTGGTCACAATAGTGAGTGCATGCTGTTTAACTTGTACTGGGCCAAAATGCTCTGCCAGGCGGACGACTTCACAGACGATAGAGCCGCTGAAGACGAAGAGGTTGCGCGGAACGACCTGGACAGCGAAGTTCGCACCCGGCTCGAGCTCGAACTTGGACAGGCAGAAGCGTCGGTGCTGCGTCTTCGCGCCGAGCTCGGGTACTCGCTCACGAACCACCTCACTGGAACGTCGACTCGTCTCGAGAAAATCGCGCGGGTAAGTGTCAAGCCGGCATGTGGCGGCACTGTCGAGCAACTGGTTCTAACAAGCTCCAACCATCTTCTCCAGGAGATGACGGACGCGAAGAAGCAGTTTGAGGAGCAGGCGAAGGAGTCCGAGCACGAGATCGTGCAGCTCAAGCAGCTGCTGGTCAAATTCCGGTGTCAGAAGAAGGTGCTCGTGACCGAGATCCGCAACATGAAGGCACAGACAGAAGGGCAAGTGGCTGTCGCGATGGCGGAAGCGAGCGAGGCGCGGATGGTGAACAAGCGCTTGAAAAAGCAGAACGAGCTGCTTCTGACGCAGATCCGGACGCTGGTGGACGACGCACGGGAGGCTGAGCGCAAGCTGGCGGAGCACCGCAAGCAGCTTCAAGAGCATCAAGAACCCTTAAAGGCGCAGACTTCAGATGACAATACGGTGTCTTCTGCGCCTGCTGCTGCCGAGTGTTTACAGACAGAAACGAGTGACGTCACCGGGGACACGGTTGAAGGCGACCAGGGCAAGGAGACTGAGAGCGATGATTCGACGGTGCCGTACACACTGAGTGCAGCGGACATCGCGCTCTTGAACGGCCAGGTGATGGCACCTACCTCACGACCAAAGCCGTTGATGACAGCCAAGCATTCACTTCCAAACTTCACGACTGAAGGCCGTGAACCAGCAAGCGAAGACGGCGCTCGCTCTCGCGAGCCGCGCAGCGAACACGAAAGCGACTTTGGCGAACCGCAGTTTGCGTTCAATCCGTACCGCGCTCGTCTCGTGACGTTCTTGAAGGCGAAGGATCCGTCGATGCTGCCCAAGGTCGAGGAGATGCTCGCGATGTACAAGGGAGTGGAGTCGTTGCTCTTCGACAGCCTCGAGCTCAAGTACAGCTTCATGCAGTTCGACGAGTAGTAAAGTAGATCGTCCGGCGTCAGCCTCACAACACCAGAGAAAATGACGATGCACGCACGAAACACTTGATGTACACGATTTGATGCCATCAACTGATTGATTCCGCTGCGTTTGTGCGCATGCAGACGTCGAATTCGAACGCCTTGCACATGGTGTTGCTCACGATCAGAAGAATCCTCGCTTCCACCACGCCAAGTTGCTGCGCTTGAGAGCCACTTTGGGCACTGTGGCTCGGGTGGTATCGGCTGCGACTCTGGCGCCTACGCCGTCTTCGACTTCTTCGCGAGCTTGCCGGTGCTGCCGCGACCCGTGCAGCAGCCGCAGAGGCAGCCAAGCAGCAGTCCGAAGCCGAGTCCTCCTGAGAAGGTCGCGAGCAGCACGTTCTTCTTCGTGCCCAGCAGCGCCACGAAGTCGTCCTGGATGACCTTCGCGTGATCGAGCACGAGGTTGACGAGCGACGGCGGCGCCGGCACCGGCTCGCCGGTCTCTGACTTGTAGCCACTACGCGCGAAGCGCGCAAGCTCCTTCACGTTGCGCGCGCCCGCGTACTTGAACACCTGGCCTTGGTGGAAGAAGAGCAGCGTCGGGTAGCCGCGGACACCGAAGCGCTTGCCCTGGAAGGTGCCGCCACATGGTCAGTAAAGAGAAGAACTGAATCGGTCCCCACCTCACTTCCGCGCACGTTAGCCCTCTTCTCCGAACGCACCAGCTCCGAGTTCTCCGTCACATCGACCTTCGCGACGTTCACAACGCCCTTGAGCTCTGCACACATGGATGACACCGTTAGTCAACTCACTCCCCTTCGAGCCAGCAGCAGCAGCAGTAGATGCCTCCCCTTTCCGTACCATCCGCGAGCTCGTCCCACGCCGGCGCGAGGCGCTTGCAGTGGCCGCACCACGGCGCGTAGAACTTGACGAACCAGTCGCCGGTCGTCGCGCCGCTCGACGCCTGCGTCAAGTGCTCGAAGTTGCCTTCCGTGAGCACCACGGCGCCAGGCGCCTGCCCGGCGTCGGCCGCAGCGAGCGCGAACACGAGCGCCAGCAGCGCGGTCAGCAGCGCGCCGGCGCGGCGCGAGAAGCTCATCGTGGGTGGCGGAGAGTGCTTGTCGGGGGCGGAGAGTGCTTGTCGGGGCGTTCGCGTCGGCGCTCTGAGGCTCCGAGAGCGCTTTTTGGGAACTGGTGCCTCCTCCCTTGAAGCTCGACTCGCGGCGCAAAGATTTGGGGGCGTCTCAGATTAGCTGAGGCAGTCTGAGGCCAATCTGAGGCAATCAACTCGCCATTGGCACAGCGCGAAATGCATGGAGGCACGATGCACGATAACGGCGACAACGACACCCGGCGCGGCCGCCCGCCGCCGCCGCTGACGAAGAGCGGCAAGAGGCGCCGGCGACCCCGACCGGCGCCGCGCTATCTCGCTGCCACGACGCACGCGCGCGCGTTCGGCGACCGTGAGAACGAGCGAGAGCGCGAAGGCGCGGCGCTGCTGCGCGAGGTGTTCACGACCGCCACGTGCCGGTGTTTCGTGCTCAAGTCGTTCAGCGAGGCGAATCTGCACAAGAGTCTCAAGTACGGCGTCTGGAGCAGCACGTACGCGCACAACATGCTGCTCGACCAGGTGTTCCGGAGCGACCTGGCGGCCGTGCGGCCGGTGCTCTTCTTCTTCAGGTGCGGTAACAACATGGGAGGACGAGGTGTGCTGAATGATGCTCGACCAGTTGTATGTACATAGTGGTGGTGACAACTGACCGGCGGCGGATGGGTGGCGTGCGCTTCTGCAGCGTCTGCGATACGCGGCACTTTAGCGGCGTGGCGCGCATGACGTCGGGCGTGCGCGCGGACGTGCGCTTTGAGCTCTGGGAGAAGCGCAAGTACGACGGCTTCTTCCACGTCGAGTGGCTGCTGGTCAAGGACGTGCCTAACCACGCGCTCACGGGCATCAAAATGAGCAATACGCCGACGAAGAAGTCCATCACATCGTGCCGCGACTGCGAGGAGGTACCCTACGATGAGGTTCGTGTGCTTGGCGTGTGAATATCTCTCGTGTGATCTTGGGGCTCGACATGACAAGAGCTTGGACTTCCTCGATCCGATCAAGGGAACTAACGAACTGCGACGCGTCGGCGCATTCTCTGGCGTGTGTGTGTGTGTGTGTGCGTGTGTGTCCCACCAGGCGAGCGAGTTCATTTCACTCTTCACCGCGTACGCGCACTCGACGAGCGCCTGGGACGACTTTGCGCACTTTGACGCGCTGCAGCTGCAACTGGAGGCCAAGCGCGGGCTGTCGCCGCTGCTGGCTGCAGAGAGTGTCGACGATCGCGACCAGCAGCTCGCAGCGTATCTGAGCCCCGCGCTGAGTTAGCATGAACAAGACGGCTGCGAGGATTGCGTCGAGTACGCAATCACGATTTTTGCGAAGTGGAGCGACAGTTCCGAGAGCGGCGAGAAGTGAGCGCGAACTGCTGCGCGCGCGTACATCAGCTGCAGCGGAGCCCCGTCCAGCTCAGCTCAGCTCAGCTCAGCCCAGCACTGGAAGCGCGGAAGAATCGTCCGCTGCACGTGCGCATCAGACGTGCGCCCAGCAGAGCAATGGAGCAAGTTGACTCGGATCTGATCACGTGTTTTTCCAGTCGCTTTCTGCGTGAGGAGGGGGGAATAGAGAGCCGAAAGGAGTGTCGCAGACGAACGTGTGCGACAAATTGAAAAGAGGCTGTATCATGGTCACGAGCAAGTCAATCGACTGTCTGAGTCTGGTCGAACTGGGTTAGCAGTTCAGCTGCTGCTGAGCTCAAAATTGATCCTGTGCAGAGTAATCAACCCACCACAGGCGCGTATGAGACAGCATCGTGTACAGCGATCATCTAGCACAGGATAGTGGTCCATAGAAATCGCAAGTGACCGCAACTCTAGCAAAAATGTCCCCACAGCGCCATCACCTCCTCGCTGCCTCTTCCTCCCGCGCAGGACAGCACCGGGCAGCAGCAGGAGCAGCGGCAGCACGAGCGGCAGGATCGGCGCGACGAAGCCACCACCACCACCAGTGGAGTGGGGCACAGCGAGCGGCGGCGAACGTAGCGCGGCACAAGCAGCCCCCAAGATAAGCGTAGCAGGCAGTCAAGAGACAGACCCAGCAGCCCAGCATGCTCAGCCGCCTCGGCTCGATGGGCAGCAGCTCGCACCACAACCGCAGCATGCGCAGCATCGCTGAGAGCGTCGTGATGGCGCTCGGCCCCACCGCGTCGCTCGACGGCGAGCTCGAGGACATCGAGGACGTGGACGAGATCCACGACGACTTTATCGACCACAGCGACAGTGACGCGGATACAGCCGTGCAGCACCCGGGCGATGCGCACTCACGCACGAGCCGGCAGCAGGAGCCGGTCCCGCCAACCTGGCGTGAGCGACTCAATGCGCGCGCCCCCACGCTCGTGAGCGTGGTGATCGGCGCGTACTTGGGTGTCGGTGTGCGCGTGATCTTGACGGAGCTCGCAAGCGCGCTATCGTCGCCGCAGCTTGAGCTCCTCGATCTGCTCGGGCTATCGTACTTCCTGCCGAACGCGTTCGGGTGCTTCGTGATGGGAATCGCTGTACGCGGCAAGCCGCTCTTCCGCGATCAGTTCGCGGTGTACTTCACAGGCATCACGACGGGGTTTTGCGGTTCCTGTACGACGTTCGCGAGCTGGGACCTCGGCGCAGCGACAATGTTTGTGCGCGGAGAATGGGCCAACGCACTGCTCGTGCTGGCCGTCCAAGTCGCGAGCGCGATGGGCAGTTTTCGCATTGGTGTCCACTTCGGTGAAGGCATCATCCAGACGTACATCATCCGGATGTACCCGTTCCGGAAACCGCCCGTGGAGCTCAACCAGCTCAAGACTGATCTGGAGCGCTACATCATTGGACTGCGCTCTGTGAAGGCGAACGCGTTCGGAGAGCTGGTGGATCGGCGGGTGTGCGCGACTGAGCAGTCGCTGTTAGTGTCGCGAGACGCGTGCGCGGAGCTGCTCGCGGAGGTTGCGCAGGTCGAGGCGGACTACTACCGCGTGCTGCACAATGGGTTCGCGTGGGTCGTGACGGGCAGCGTCATGACTGCGGTGATGTGGGTGCTGCCGTTTGTGAGCGGCGACAACTACACGAGTTCGCGCTTCCTGGCGGTGTGTTTCGGCCCATTCGGCGCGCTGCTACGATACCAGCTCTCGCTGCGCAACGCGCTGCCAAAGTGCAAGAACTTCCCGCTCTACACGTTCGTGCCGAACGTACTCGCGTCAATCCTCTCGTGCGCCGTCGAGGTCGCCGGCAGCGCGGTGGCGGCAGCACACGTGGACGATCCGAGCGGGGGCTACGCGAACTCGACGCCGTTCAAGGCGTTCGTGCTGTTCGGGCGTGGCGCGGCGCAGGTGGGCTTCCTTGGCTCCCTCTCGACCGTCTCGACATGGGTCAACGAGCTGGACGCGCTCTCGTCGCGACGCGTGCTCTATGCGTACCGGTACGCGCTGGCGAGCGTCGTGGTCTCGCAGCTCGCGAGCGTGTGCATACTTGGCGTGTATGTGGCGCACGGCAGCGGGCCGCTGCTGAGCGGATAAAGCGTCGTGGTTAATGTGAGAGTACGTGCGTATTACCAGATTTATACACAGTCGATGTGGTGTACCTCCCCACTCCACCGTGTGTCGCTGCGGCGGTGCTGGGCTCGAGCCAGGTCATCTGGGTCGCCCGACTACCTGCATGTGAACGGAGGCGCCGTGGCGATCGGCACGTCTGACGCGCGCGTCGTCGGCACTGACGCGTGCGGGTGCACGTGCAACGGCACCGACGAGAGTGTTTGTCACTTCAACCACTTCTCGTTGCGGAGCCACTTCCGCATCCGAAAGGCAGCATGGCAAGCGCGCCGCCGCCGAAGCAGAAGAAGCGCCAGTTCGCGGCGCGCATGGTGGCGCTCGGCGGCGGCGGTGGCGGCGACGGCGATTCCTCCCCCTCCTCCTCCTCCTCCTCATCGCTGCACCAGTCGCGGCGCCACGGCGAGCTGAGCGTGGACGTGGAGCAGCAGACCGTGACGTTCGCGTACCCGAAACACGGCAAGCCGCTCTTCAAGCGCTCATTCCCGCAGCCCTTGCGGTGCGTCGCGGGCAGCAGCGTGCTGCGCGTCTGCTGCAGCTTGGGCCGGCGATGGTTCATGTGCGTCGAAGTGGCATTAAAGTGCGATGCGCACACTGGTCGAAGATCTGCTTGGGTGCATACTAGGCGGCAGGAAGCAAGGCGATTGGAGTGCATCGCTCGGAGAGCTGGTGCGCTCTTGACCTCCTGCGCGCACTGTGAGCTAACAGTGGGCATCTCGCAGGTGCCGCCTGCTCTCGCGCCAAGACGTGCTCGATTGCAGCGCCGCGCTCAGGCAGATCGGAGGTGAGCGCGGTGAAGCCATCAACACGGAGATCACGTGCGTGTTTCTCATGTGTCCACGCTCGCTCGGTGCTTGGTGCTTGTGCAGTTGACGTGGTCTCCGTCGCGCAGTCGGATCTCCTGAAGAGCAGGAGTGTGCCTCCAATACACCCGTCACCGTGCCACGCGCTCGACCCGCGCATCCAGCACGGTACTTCGACCAAAGCTCCTTTCCACACCGACCGCACTTGCTCGCATCTGCGCGACTTCGTGATGTTGACTGCCGTATGCTGTTTCTCTCCAGAGTGCCATGATATCCTGAGCGCGCTCCAGGATCCAGCGAATGCAAGCGAACTCGGGGCGCTCGCAGCTGCATACTTCGCCTCCGACGAGCTCCAAGACGACATGGCAGCTATCACCGCCGCGCTTTTCTCGGGTGGCAGTGGTAGCACCAGCTGCGAGTAATAGACGGTAGCATGCTCGAGAGAGATGGCATCGGGGGGTTACGGGCCTCCCAGTCACTGGAGCTAACTAGACCCCGGTTGTCAAGCAGGTTACTCAAAATCAAAAATCGCGCCATAATTTCATCAAATCGACCGTTGAAGGCAATGACGAGGAGGAAAGCGCATGGCTCGCGCCGGAGCCCTCGCTTGCGCGCCGCTCTCACGCACCAGCTGCTGAATCTGAGTCTGAGTCTGCAGTGCCTGCTGCTGCTGCTGCTGTTGGCGCCGCCGCTCGCAAGTGGCATTTTGCTCCCGCAGTGGAACCGCCTCGTCGAGTCCGTCGGGTTCCATACAGGGCTTGGCTGTGCGTGAGGTGCTTGCAGCAGCAATCACGAGTACGCGCGGTGACTAAATAACTAGGCTCGATGCGTGCTGTTGCCGTTAACAGACCAATGCAGCTTCGTGGAAAAGCCGTCGCAATCCGTCCGGAACCACCTGCAGGCGCACCTGAAGGCGCAGGACCGCGCAGTTGAGTCGATCGTCGCTGCAGTTGAGGCGTGGGAATTTTCGTGCGTACATCGCCGGGATTGCGTTTTAGTTAGAAGAGAGATTACTGGTGGAATAGTAGCTGCGAGTCTAACTAACTCGCTGTTGATGTCCGCTGGTGCTCAGGAGATCGATCGAAGAACATCGCACACCGCTCGTGCTCGCGATCACAGGACCCACCGGAACTGGCAAGACAGAGACAGCCAACCTCCTCGCCGAGGGCTTGTTCCGCCGCAAGAAGAAGCTGGGAAACAGCGACAAGCAAGTGTCGTCGGGACTACTCATGTTCCGGTGCGTGTTGGCGTCGTCGAGCAGATGGATGTCTGCAGCGCGAAGCTCTGATGCACCTTATTCTCATTCCTGGCTTCAGTGGCGAAGACTTTAGCGACAATTTCACGAATCCTGTGACAGAATACCACCGCCAGATCAAGTCCAGGTTCGTCTATCTTTTTTGCATGCGCACTGTTACAGCGAGTGTTGCTGCTAACGCCCTCTGACGCGCGCGCTCGCTCTGTGTGCAGACTGGCGGACCACCTCCGCGAATGCTCCGGGAACGCTGTCGTGGTATTTGATGAAGTGCAAAAGGTGATCCCACACACACTCGACGGTGCGTTCACTAGTGGAAAATTCGTTTGTGTCGACTCTTGATGTGGTTGTTCTGATCGAGCTCGCGTGCTTCAGTTTTCATGGAAGCCATGGGTCCTCGTGCTCAGCTGTCGCATTACCAGGGGAGTTCTATCCAAGTTATCGACACAAGCAACGTGAGCATGCGCGCTTAGAGTGGGAAGGACTCTTCACAATGAGTTGTGGAACTCACACTTGGCATAATGCGTATGCTTTACAGGTGATCTTCGTGTTTGTATCCGACATCGGTGTGCTGGAGATGGAGCAGCTACTCATCCAATTCGAGTTCCGGAGCGACATTCCAGCGCCCAAGTTCGAGAAAGTTGTCAAGAGTGCGTTGGACGCGCAGTGGAGACGTCTGAATTTCGGAAAAGTAATCGACAAGGTGAGACATGCTCGATGGCGCTGACCTGTCATTGCGGAGAAACGATGGTGCGATTGACAGTCTCTCGATGTGATGCGAGCGTAGGTGATTCCGTTCCTTCCGTTCGAGCAAACGCACATTGCCGAGATCATCGCGTTGAAGCTTGAGCAGTTGGATGTGAACTATCGTGGGAAATACTGGCATCGTCTATGGATCGATGTACGCTGCAAGTCTTCCAGATTGCATATATCCTGACCTGTCTTGACACCGCATGATACAAATGCCTTCCCACAGCCCCAGCTCCCGAACTATATGTCAATACTTGACTCGATGCAGTACGAGATGCGGTCGTCAGTCGTGGACGGCAGATCAACAATCACCAAGATCTTTGCCAAGTACGGTGCTCGCAACGTCGAAACAGGACCGATCCAGTTTCTCAAGTCCAAGCTGCTGCGTTCTATCCGGCCATTCAACGCAGGTGTGTGCATACTCTCGTGGCGGCTTTCTTACTCGCTCCTGCGTCTCGTATACGGATTGTTTGACTCATCGCTCATCACTGTTTCCATCGTTGCTGCTGTTATTGATGCGCGATATTCAAGACGCTGAAATCCGCATCTCATACGACGAGACTTCGGGTCAAGTAGTGATCACCTCGTGTGCACCAGAGCCGCCGCCTTCAGAGAACATTGACGATGGCTTCACAAGCCTGCAATGCGCAACAAAATGGGAAGGCACGTTCGAATAGCAGGAGGTTTACCAGAATACAGACACAACTACACATGAGCCATCATCGTGCGTGCAGTCAGGGATCCGATATCTCGACGTTCGCCACTCCTTTGCTCTCGTCGAACCAGCTGCGAGGTCGGAAACGTCGGCGACAGCGTTGTCGAGTAGCTGGTGCGCGGAGGAACACCGAGCTGCGCGCGAGGCCTGCTACCAAGGTGCTTCCCAAATCTGTGGAGTGTTGCACCGGGCACACCAACGACATCTCCAAGAAGAACATGGCGATATATTGCAGGTGCTGCAAGGGTGGACGACCGAAGAAGACGTGAACAGAGATTGACGAGAGAACTGGGGTAGGCATCGAGCTGCCTGCGTCAAGAGCAAGCGTGTCAGACAAGCTCATAAGTGTCGTGCTTTCGTTCGAGAAGAAGAGGGTGAGAGAGATCAGCAAGTATATTGGCTATGTGTGTGCATACATCGTTGCTGTCGCTGTGCTGTGCTGTGTGGTTCGATGTGAGTGCGTGTACTGGCAGATGCGGATGCGAAACGATGCGCTTGAGGCAGATGAGTGGTGGAGATGGGAGAAGCATGAATTATGAGCCTCTTGCGAGAAACACGGGGACCGATTCGAAGACGTTCGAGCTCAACTAGGCCATCCAAGCAACAGCAGACCAGCCAGCACCAGCTCTTCCCGCGAGCGCAGAGCCAGCTGTAAGACAGTCTCTCCAAGCAAACATCGTGTTCATAGCAATCGTGATGAGCTCGATAACAGCGGCGAAGAAGTCGACTCGCCGAACTTGTGCTGCTCGAGGTCGTTTTTCAGGCACATGACGCGGTTGACAAGCAGGTCTTGGCGACGCATCGCTTCCTCGAGCATAAGCGTGATGTCGGTGATCATGAGTCCCATCGTGGGCGAAATGCCGTTTGCGTTCGTGTTCGAGGTGCGCCGTGTCGAGGTACTGAGCCGCGAGGATGTTGTTGCGCGAACAGGGATGAACGGGTCTGAAGTCCGTCGTTCAGCTTGCTGGATGCGCGCGAGCGAACTCGTCGCGGAGCTGCCGAGAGAGACGCGCGGGTACGACGGCATGGCCTCTAGCGATCGCGGCAGTGGTATGCTCGCTACAACCGGTTCAGACTCAGGCTTCTGCTTCGCTTGTTCTGTTGGTAGCGGAGGCGAACCTGGGAGACTCTGCGGAGACGCAGATGGTACACTCATTACCGTCGTCGGTATGGCTTCGCGCAAGCCACCATTGTTGCTCGTGAGGTCTTTGAGTGGCACTGCCTGCGGATTGCCTGCGGTTGTCGTCGCGCGCACCTTGGCCACCTGCGCCATCTTGGTCTGCATTGCAGGGTACATCGACAGTGCGTCGAGAAAGCGGTTGCGCGAGAGCATGCGCAGCTCACAGAAGCAGAGCGTGCGCACAGACGCGGTACGCCGGTTGTCAGGGCTCAGGATCGCCATCTCGCCGAAGTACTGGTTCTCGCCTAGGATGCTGATCTGCACACCGTTGCGCAGCACCTCGACGGCACCGCGAAAGATGAAGAACATCTCGTGCCCGATCTCACCTTCTATGATCACATCCTCGAGCGGCGCGAAGTGGATCATGCGCATGTTGAGCGCGAGCTCCATGAGGAAGTTAGGCTCGCTTCCGGTAAAGAACGGGAACTTGCGGAGGAACTGATCGTTGATGCTCAGCGCAATCTTAGAGCGAAGCTTCGATGAAAGATCGCCGAGGATCTGCTGCTCCGCGTTCAGCTTGCTCTCTCGCGAGAGGCGAGTGTTGTGGTAGAACTCGCGGATCTCCATGCGCAGCTTCATGGGCAGCTCCCGTGCGCTCATGTACTCGTTCACCTCATCCATTTTCTGTCGGAAACGCGTTTCTTGGATCGTCAAGCTTGACACCAGCTCGACGATCTGCGCGCAGGACGGATAGCAAGAAGGTCGACCGAGAAGCGGTATGTGTAAGCTCCTCTTCAGCGCATGTGAACGCGAGAGCAGGTGCCATGCATCCAAACGACGTACATTCGTGATACCGTACGCGAAAATACCGCCACCCATGATCATTGCGAAGATCCCGAACAAGCGCTCGTCAGGATTCGTGCCCGCGACGTCGCCGAACCCGATCGTCGCCCTAGACCATCGTTCGTTATCACCAGTCAACCGTCAATGAACAGCAAACACACTTTAGAGCCTCGCGAAATGAGCAAAGAACCAAGAGTATGGTGTCCACTCACAGGGTCTGCACCGCAAAGTAGAGGGAGCAGACGTATCGATCCCACTTGCCGGCATTGGGTTCGTCGAGACCCTGCGCGCTGATCCAGTTGGCGCCGTTATTGTGCGCCGAGCCGATGCCGTGGAACACGCAGCTGAACCAGTGGGAGACGAACGTGACGAGCATGCAGTATTTGAGCAGTGAGCTGAGCGTCGAGCGAATGAAGACCGCGTTTTGGATGCGACGCAGGATGCGCGAGATGCGAAAGAGTCGCAGCAGCCGCACAAGTCGCAGCAGCTTGAGCGACTTGACAAGTGAGTCCGCGCTTTGAACGCTACTGCTCACCATGTATCCGTACGGCAGCGCTGCGATCACGTCCACGGCGAACCACGAGCGGAGGTAGATGGTGGCGGCAAGCCGGCGGTCGTAGCGGATGGTGCCGTCCACGTCGACCGCCGTGTTGAATGTCATTACCTAGAGCAAGGAGCAGCGAGAGCACCAAGTAGGTTAGCTCGAAGTGACGATCGCGGCCGCGATTGATTGCAAACAGCAAGCGGGCCGATAGACTTACAATGTCGGTGATGAAGAAGATATCGACGAGAGTATCGAAGTACGTGTCGCTGGACTCGACATTGAACGACACGTCGAACTGCGATCGCAAGCGAAAGGTATACAGTCAGTCAGCGGCCGCCACACACCACAAGCTCTCATGTAAGTTCACGAGAGGCACACCGGGATGGCGAACGCGTTGTAGAAGATGAAGGCGATGCTCACGACGTCCCACGCGAGGCGGAAGCGACCGAGCGGATTCGCCATGCGGCTCACGTGGTGCACGACGTTGGCTTTCCCAGAGACGCTCCTCATCCGATGCAAACGCTTGGATGGGGACATTGACGCTGATGGTGCGGCTGCCTTCCGGTCTGTGATGGCAGTGGGGCCGGCGCCTACGATTCCTGCACTCGTAGGCGAAGATCCCGCCATGTCAGCAGCGTCCGATGCACCAAAGAGAGTGCCTCGACGCTGCAAGTCCTCCGCGGTCTCCTCGGTCACATCTTCGAGCTTCGACATGCCTCTCGAAGCCGTGCCACCGCGCAAGTTCTCATCGTCATCGTCCATCTGGCTCGACGTGCTTGCAAACGGACTGAGCGCAGCTTTCGTGGTGGCCGCGTTCACCTTCTGGTAATTCTCGTACTCCTCGCCAGGCGAGAGCGTGATGCGCATGCTCCGCATCATCGAGGGACTGCTTGCGAGCTCGTCTAGGATGTCATCTCCTGCGGTCGCCATGCCACCCGACACGAGCGTCGACGCGATCTCGTGGTGCAGCTGCGTGCGCCGCCGCAGACGCTTCTGGTAGAACGTCTCCAAGTCCAGCTCCTGCGCGACCAAGCGAAGAAAGAAGTGCAGTGAACATGGTGATCTCCTAGCATCCATCTTCACAGTGACGTCTCCAAACACACCGTCTCGGGCTTAGCATTGAAGAGCTGCTTAAAATGCTTCGATCCACGCCGCACGTTCATCTGGTGCGAGGCTCGAGTACACGTTGAGTCTTGCGGCTCATTCACTACGCGTATGTGCCAATGAGCTCTTTACCTTTGCGCGGTCGGTCGTCCGCGGTGGTCGCTGGAGCGGCTGCAGCGACTGACGGCTAGTGTTCGCTTGGGACTTGTTGCTGTCGTCAACCTCTTCTTCGTCATCACCACCATCCCTTCCATGCAAACTCCCTGCGTTCAGAGCGGGAGATAGTGGCACCGGCGACGGCGCGATCTTGTTCACGTTCAGACTCATCGTCGAGGGCGATCAGAGGTAGGTCGTCGCAGACGTCGAGGGAGGATGTCGACGCTAGAACGGCGCACATCGAGTGAAGTCGAAAATGTATTTTTCAGTTACCAATCGGTCACCGAAGTTTCACGTCTCTCGATAGCACCGCTCTCGTTGCTGTCTACGCGTAGTACTGCAGCGTTGCCTTCTTCTTGGCCGACACCACCGAAATGCCCTCCATGAAGTCTTCGTGCTTGATCACCGTCGAGTCGCGGCGTAGTGCCAACATTCCCGCTTCCACGCAAACCTGCAGCGCCAGTGCGTGCCGAGGGATAGACACCACGCTCGACATGTTAGCTCGTTTGTTCTCTCACGACTAACGTAATGACACCAAGAAGACAAGCATGCAGACGCACCGCTTTCAGCTGCGCGCCGTTGAAGTCGTCTGTGCACCGGGCGAGCTCGTCGAAGTTTGTATCTGCAAATGGAAGTAAAAGAAGCGTGAGAAAGAGAAGAAGCATTAGCGCCAGAACAACTCAAGCGTATCCTCCGCCGGCCGATCAAACGCACCTTCAGTGTCCACGTTCATCTTGCGCGAGTGGATCTGCATGATGCGAGCACGTGCCTCCTCGGTCGGGTGCGGCAGCTCGATCTGCACTCCCATCAACATAGCATTGCAGACAGTTCCTTTTGATCAGCCACACCGCGTCCTATATTCTCGGATCGCAAGTCGATAGATCCAGATCGCTTCCATCTGCACCTTTCGGTCAAGACGGCCCGATCGAAGCAGCGCCGGGTCCAGCACGTCCGGCCGGTTCGTCGCGGCGATGACCTTGATGTTCGTGTTGCTCGTGAAGCCGTCGAGCTGGTTGAGCAGCTCGAGCATTGTGCGCTGCACCTCACGGTCACCCGACTGCTCGCCCCCGAAACGCTTCGTGCCAATGGCATCGAGCTGCACGCGTCGTCAAAAGCATTCCGCCATAGTTTCCAAAGTGAAAGTGAGTGCGACGACGTAAAACAGACTCAATAGCCAACTAACCAATCATCCGACACACCTCATCGATGAAGATGATCGCGCCGCCTCGCTTCTGGTCCTTGCACTTCTCCTTCGCCAGCTCGAATGCGTCGCGGACGAGCTGAGAGAAACGCAGTCCCCGCACAAATTGCACTGTTAGCTGCCGACCGCACACCCAGCTTCGATGTCTGCAGCATGTCGCGCGCGCATGCAAGTGCTACCACCACCGCCATTACAAGTACACATCCGATAAACGAACCTTGGCGCCGTCACCGATGAACATCTGCACGAGCTGTGGCGCAGCGAGCTTGAGGAAGATCGCGTCCGTCTGCTTGGCGCACGCGCGCGCGAGCAGCGTCTTGCCTGTACCCGGTGGGCCGTGCAGGAGCACGCCCTTGGGCGGCTGGATGCCGATCGCGTCGAACTTGTCGCGGTGCGTCATGGGGAGCACGACGGCCTCGATGAGCTCCTGGATCTGCTTGTCGAGCCCGCCGATGTCGCTGTACTCCTCCGTCGGCTTCTCGTCCACCTCCATGGCCTTGACGCGCGAGTCATACTCGTTCGGAAGCTTCTCAAGAATCAGGTAGCTGTCCTTGTTGACACCCACAAGGTCGTTCGGCACGAGTGCCTCGGATTCGACGAGCCCGGGGATCGGCAGAAAGATCGTCTGGCGTGTCGACGTCTTGATGACCGCACTCTTGCCCTTGCGCTGCGCGTCCACGTCGGTGGCCTCGCCGTCCTGCTCGTCCTCGTCGTCCTCGAGCTCCAGCACCTGTCACGCCGGGTAGAGAGAGAACTCCTCGTCATCAACCACCCGCTGTATGTCCCCAACACTTCTTCATCGAAGAAAAAAACGCACCTCGACGACGTTGGCCACGAGGTACGGCAGCTGCTTGTTGAGCTTGATCTTCTCGGCGTTCTCCTTGATGCGCTCGCGCTGCGAGTTGGACTCGTGGTTGATGCGCTGGATGTCGCTGCGCATGATGCGGATGTCGTTGTCGAGCAGTCGGATGCGCTGCCGCAGCTCCTCATTCGACATGAGCAGAATCTCCGGGTCCAGCGCGTCGTCGCCCCAGATCTCCGCGGACTCGAGCGCGCTCATCGTTGCGAGGGGTACGAGGGGGAAGGGGGGAGGGGGAGGCACACAAAGAGCTTCTTGAGAGCTTTCGAGCTTATGAGCCAAATCTTTTTGGCACTAGGAAGCAGAAAAGCGAGAGTGACGTAATCAAGGGAAGATACCGTTTTCTTGACTTATTTCACGCTCTGATACATGGGTGCAGCAAAAAGCAGGACGGATGAGAACTTCGCGAACTCGCTGGTTGCATCGTGTTCGAATGTGTTGCGAACGATATCAGCGAGCAATACTCTCGCGTGCTAGTTACTCGGTGCAAAGAGCCCAGTCCTATCAGTGGAACTTGCCCGTCCACCGCGTCATGCAGCTCACCCTGACAAAGTCCTCGTTCTCGTCCTCTTCTCCTTCGCTGCTTCTGCGTTCAGTGGCCGTCTTGCTCGTCATCAACGGGTCTTCCGGCGCGCACGACGTGATCGAGATCTCCTTCGATTCGCTGTCCTGCGATATCCGCACCTCTGCATCTGCTCAGCAATCATCCACGTCAGAACACTTTTCGCCCTTCATATCGCGAAACAAAGTGCAGAGAGAGAGAGAGAGAGAGCGACAAGTGTACCGGGGTTGAACGGACGCAGGTACCGCAGCAACTTGGACTTGAGCAGCTGGATCGGCCCAGTCTCAACGTTCCGCGCACCGTACTTGGCAAAGATCTTGCTCGACGCCACCTTGCCGCCGACCTTCGCAGACCGCACTTCGTAGTGCATTGAGTCGAGCCGCGACATGTAGTCCGCGATCCCATCCTGTATCCACGTACACAAGAAGAGGAAAACATTAGGAAAAGACATTAACGCAAGTGGCATATTGCACTCGCGCAAAAAAACGTACGTCGATCCAGAGTCGATGCCAGTAGATGCCGCGGTAGTTCTCGTCCAGTTGCGACAGCTTCAGAGCGATGATCTCTGCGATGTGTGTCTGCTCGAACGGCAGGAACGGGATCACCTGTTGTAGCACCGAGAGGGGTGCAGATGAACGCTCGCCTGTCAGCCCTGATCGACGCCCATCCATCACAACGCGTGCCGACCTCCAGGCACGCACCTGGTTGATCATCTTGCCAAAGTTCAGGCGCTTCCACTGGGCGTCCAGCGCCGCCTTGACCACCTTCTCGAGCGTCGCCATCGGCACGTCTTCCCGCTGCTCGTACTGGATCATCACATGCTCCATTTCGACCACGCCAATGTCCGACACGAGAACGAAGATCACCTGCAGAGTCGCATAGCGTACGGGTGAGTGCAACCTCTATCTACCTATCTCTATGAGTCCCATCAACCAGGATACAGTGGTCAGCAGCGCACGTTGCTCGTATCGATTTTCCTGGAAACGCCATGCTTGTAGTAAGTAAACTGCGCGCGCGAGCTCAGAGCCTCCATGAGGACTGTAGCAGTCAGTCGTACGCAGTCAGTTCGTCAGCACGTGGAACTCGCCGCGCCACGAACAAGTTTTCACCGCATTCAACGCACCATCGAGTGTGTGCGGAATCACTTTCTGCACTTCGTCGATCACGACCACCGCCTTCCCAGAGCAGTGATGCAAGTGCTCCGCCAGCCTGCGCCACGGTGCACCAAATGGCGGTAAGATGGCGGCGACAGCTCTCGACGCTCTCGTACATGCTACCACCGATCGTATCCCGTACCTGGTCTTGATCTGCGTGTGATACTCGGTGATCGGGTTCGTAAAGTTGTCGCTAAAATCCTCGCCTCTGAGCGCACGCGCGCACATCCCGATGAGCTACTTCGATACTCTCATCCCTCCCATCCATTCAAGCGCCGCACCGAAAGACCAGCAGTCCCGACGCGACGCGCTTCTCGCTGTTCGGAAGCTTCGTGCGGCGCTTGAACAGACTCTCGGCGAGCAGGTTGGACATCTCGGTCTTGCCTGTGCCCGTTGGCCCTGTGATCGCGAGCACAAGCGGCGATCGGTCCTTGTTCGAGCTTCGCCTGCAACAGACCCCGCGCATATTCGTCGGCATCAGTTGGCAACGTTGGATCTTTCCTATGCTCGCACACGCTCCTGAAGCACGCAGCCGCGGCGCACGTACGAGAACTCCCACGCCTCGATGGCCGCCACCACCGACTCGAGTGCGCGGTCCTGTGCGCGCAGGTGCGTCTGCAGGTAGCTGCGCACACTCTGCGACGGGTTGTCCACGAACGTGCACTGGTCTGCAGTCACCGCGTGTTGCGCGTCCGTTAGCACCAAGCGCTCCATGCACTAAGAGATAGGAAAGAGGCGGCTGGACGCACAGCCGAGTCCCGAGTAGAAGCCCACCACCTCGAGATACTGTTCCCACGGGATGGAGGCGGCCGCAGCGCCCGGCGCGCGCGCTGTCAGCGTTGTCAGCGCCGCCAGCAGCGTGAGGCAGAGCAGCGCGAGCGGCCGCAGCATCTGGCGGCGGCTGCGGCGCCCGCCGCTTCCGCCAGCCGCGCGCGGAGCCATCGCGAGGTGAGGCGCTGCTGGAAGAAAAGCGTGAAATGATCGAGGGAATGCCAGAAATTGCCATTCAACCGGTTTGGCTGGTCTACCACCGCAGACTCGCGCGTCCTTCGCGCGCGATGCGCTGTGAGCTGGGCAGACGCGACCTGCCGCAAGCGACCGAAGCTGCCCGCTCGTCCACGCTGCGGCGTTGGCCGGAAGAAAGTGGAAGTGGGGTGTAAATGCACACGAGAGCTCACGGTGGCTGCTAGCATGTTTGGAGGTGTCGCTGGTGGGCTACTTGTCGGCGCATAAGCAGAGGATCAGGGAACCGGTCAGGTCCTTCGTCGCTCCACTCACTTGGTACGATCGCCACAAACGCAGGCGAGACCCACTGCTCGTGCATCTTGCTCTTGAAAACGTCGGCGATCGCATCCATTGCATTCATTGCGTTG
>JAASFZ010000264.1:0-23193 GCA_023334075.1 Globisporangium nunn | reverse complement strand
GAGTGCCAACTGCTCTGCTCGCGCCCGACGATCTCCGCGTCGACATCGTGCTGCGACGCGGTCGCAAGGCTGCATGCGTGCCAACTCACAACGACAACGACGACAGCCAGCGGCGATGACGAAAGTGCGGGAAGTACGAGCGACGCCGCTGTCGCGTGCAAGCAGGTGATCGACCAGACATTCGCGTTCCAGCAGCACCAGTGCAGCGCACTGTCGGCCGAGAACGCAGGGCTCGTCGCGGCGGCGGCGGCGGTGACGCTGCTGCTCGGCGGCGTGGCGCTGTTCTCGCGGGTCGCAGCGCGTCATGGAGGTGTCGGTGGTGGTATCCGAAGAAGAAGTGGTGGTGGTGACGGCGGTGTGAGCAGCAGAGGCAACAAGAAGAACGGACGCGGCGCTGACGACGCAAGCAACAACGTAGCGGTAAACAACAGTGAGCGCCACCGCCATTCCCACCACACAAGCGACGTCGCCGCAGACACCTTCTACCACCAGCAGCACGACCACAGCCCTGTGCACCAACAGCACCAGCAGCACTACCAGCAGCACTACCAGCAGCACTACCAGCAGCAGCAGCAGCAGCAGCAGCAGCAGCAGCAGCAGCAGCAGCTGACTCAGCAGCAGCCCGACCTCGAAGCGCGCTTCGCCGCGGCGTCCCCCACGCGTTGGCAGGCGTTCCTCGCCGCGTACCGGCAGGTGAGTAACCTCGTGTGGAAGAACCTGCTGCTGCGGCGCCGCAAGCCTGTGGCGTTTGCAATGGAGCAGCTGCTGCCGCTGCTGCTGGTTGCGGCACTAGTCCTGCTGGCGAACCTGGACGTGATCTTCCGCTCGTCATCGTACCTGGACAACACGACTACGGAAGCGTACTCGCCGCCACGGTCGTCGTCGTCATCGTCGTCGTCGTCTTCGTCAGAAGCGGAGACGCTGGTGTGCATGTCGCTGTACTCGCTGAACGAGGTGAACCTCGGCGCGCCGAACGGTACGCTGCGGTCGTTCTATACGAGCGGCCAGTCCGTGCTCGGGCTCTTCTTCCTCGTGAGCTACGTCAAGTTCGTGTCGAGCACGACGACGGCGATGGTGATCGAGAAGGAGAACCGCGTCCGCGAGGTGATGAAGATCATGGGTCTCTCAGACCTCTCGCTGCTGTGCTCGTGGGTTCTGACGAGCGCGGCACTGTCGACCCCGCTGGCGCTCCTGGTGGCGGCGGTGCTCAAGTTCGGCAAGGTGTTCCCCGGCGAGGAGTACGCGACGCTGGCGTTCCTGTTCTGGACGCTGAGCTTGGCGATCGTGAGCTTCAGCTACTTCGTCACGCCGCTGTTCAATAAGTCGCGCACAGCGGCGATCGTGTCAGTGCTGCTGTGGCTGCTGCTCTTCTTCCCGTTCTTCGCGGTGCAGCCCAAGACGAACGCGACCAAGTACTGGGCGGCGCTGTGCCCACCGACGGCGTTCGCACTCGGGGTCGACCACATCCTGCGACGCGCGCAGCTGGGCCTGGGCTTCGCATACTCGATCGCGGTCGCGCAGAAGCCGGTGGACGTGCCGACGGCGACCGAGATGAGCTGGTTCCTCGTGCTCGACTCGGCGCTGCTCGTGCTCGTGGGTTGGTACTTGGAGCAGGTGCTGCCGCAGCAGTATGGCGTGCGCAAGCCGTTCAACTTTTTCCTGACGAAGGCGTACTGGTTCGGCGCGAGTGCGAGTGCGAATGTGAGTGGTGGAGGTGGTAGCGACACACGTCGTGAAGGAGGTGCAGCAGCAGCTGCTGCTGTCGGGGGAGGTTCGCCATTGCTGTTGTCGACGAGTTTGCCGACTTCGTCACTGCAGACTTCGTCTTCGTCGACAATAGCGATGGCGATAGCAACACCGGCGGCGCATGACCACAGCAACGAATCGACGCTGATTCCCGACGCGCTGGATAGCGGTCTCACACCTCGCGACGGCGGGAGCTATGCAAAGTTCGCCGACGACACCGACGGTAAAGATGTCACTGGCGACCTCGCCACGCAACGCGCATCTCGCCGTCACGTGACCTTCGGCGACGACAGCGTGGAGCCGGTGAGCGCGGCACTGCTCGCGCAAGAAGCGCGCGGGACGTGTCTGCAGCTGCGAGGTCTGCGCAAGGTGTTCAAGCTGGAGGACGGCGACGAGAACGTGGCGGTGGAAGGGCTAGATCTGTGCATGTACTCCGGGCAGATCACGGCGCTGCTCGGCCACAACGGCGCCGGCAAGACGACGACGATCTCGATGCTCACGGGTCTGATCCCGCCGACGTCGGGCGACGCAACGCTCTACGGGCGCTCGATCAAGCGCGACTTCGACGAGCTGCGGCGCATCATTGGGATCTGTCCGCAGCACGACGTGCTCTTGCACGACCTCACGGTCGAGGAGCACTTGCAGCTCTTCGGGACGATGAAGAACGTGCACCCGGAGCAACTCGCGCGCGAGGTGGACAAGATGATCGAGGATGTGGGACTGACGGAGGCGCGGCGCGTGCGCGCGAAGAACCTGTCGGGCGGTCAGAAACGCAAGCTGAGTGTCGGCGTGGCGTTCATCGGGGACAGCAAGCTCGTGTTCTTGGACGAGCCGACGTCCGGGATGGACCCGTACTCCCGGCGGTTCACGTGGAACCTGCTGCAAAAGAGCCGCGAGGAGCGCGTGATCGTGCTGACGACGCACTTCATGGACGAGGCGGACATTTTGGGGGACCGGATCGCGATCGTCGCGGACGGCAAGCTCTGTTGTGCGGGCAGCTCGCTCTTCCTGAAGAATCGGTACGGTGCTGGGTACAACCTGACGCTGATCAAGGGCGGCGCGGGCTGCAGCGTAGCGGCAGTGGGCGCGCTGCTGGCGCGTTTCGTGCCTGGCGTCAAGTGCCTGAGCGACTTCGGGTCGGAGGTGGTGTTCCAGCTGCCGACGGCGTCATCGAGCGCGTTCCCGGCGATGCTCGAGGCACTGGACGCGGACCTGGCGCGGCTGCAGATCGCGCAGTACGGGATCTCGGTGACGACGCTGGAGGAGGTGTTCCTGCGTATCTCACGTGACCGCGATGACGCGTCGGCGCTGTCTTCGCATGGGATGGCACCACTGCAGGCGCTGCAGGCGCGGACGGGATCGCAAGCGCAGACACCGTCGTCTCAGCATCAGCAGCCACAGCAGTACCACCACCACCCGTCTCGACGCAGCTCGGTGGGACTGGCGATCACGACAGGCGAGAAGGAGCCATCGCTGGCGCCGCTGGCGAGTGTGCCGACGCTCTGGTCACAGTACGCGGCGCTGACGCGGAAGCGGTTCCAGATCGCGCGGCGCGACAAGAAGACGCTACTCAACTCGGTGTGTATCCCGCTCCTGTTCCTGAGTGTGCTCGCGGCGCTGCCGACGATCGAGGTGGCGAACTTCATTCCGGCGTACGCGACGACGTTCCCGTCAGAGGCGCAGCAGCTGAGCTGTCCGGCGGCGAACATCACAGCGAGCCTGCTGCAGGGCCGGAACCTCACGAGCTGCTTCGCCGCGACGGGCTTCGGCTACTGCACGCTGGGCGTGATCGACTGCGACCCGCAGGTGTGCTGCAACGCGGCCGACTACCACTCACCGTTCTATCCGTGCAACACGTGCACGTCGTCGTCGTCGACGCCACTACTGGCTGCAGTCGCGGCGCAGTCACCGTGCTACAGCAACACGTGCATGAAGCGGAACGACGCGAAGCTGCAGGTGACGATGAACGCGTTCGTGGTGGCAGTCGTGGTGATGCTGGGCTTCGCGTTCATCCCGGCGTCGATCGTGGCGTTCGTGGTGCGCGAGAAGGATCCGACGCAGGACGCGAAGAGTTTGCAGCTCATCTCGGGCGCGAGCGCATCGGCGTACTGGCTGTCGAGCTGGACGCACGACCTCGCGGTGGCCTCACTGTCCATTGTGGCTGCGGTCGTGGTGGTCCCGCTGTCGACGCGCAGCCTGCACGGGGCGTCAGAGACGGCGGCGGTGGCGTTGCTCGTGGTGCTGCACGTGCTCTCGAGCATCCCGCTAGCGTACCTGTTCTCGTTCCGGTTCTCGAAGCATGCGGTGGCGCAGACGTCGCTGCTGGTGTTCGCGCTGAGCTCGGGTGGGCTGCTCAGCATCTTCTCGTTCATGTGCCGCGTGATCGACTTCCGCTTGTCATCGACGCTGACGCTCTCGGCGCTCGACCGCAACTACCTGCGGTGGTTCTTCCTGCTCTTCCCGGGCTACAGCCTCAACAACGGAATCTACGAAATCGCGGTGCGGCGCGTGAGCCGGCGCTCGCTGTTTGGCTCGGGCCGCTGGCTCCCCGCGACGGTGTCGTTCTTCGGACTATTCGAAGGACTGGGTAAGCCCGCGTGTCGCGAGTGCTGGGACCGCATCTCGCCGACCTGCTGCGTTCGCGAGGTGTTCGACATCGACGTGGGTGGCGCGCCGATCATCTACGCGGCGCTGGAGACCGTGATCCTGACGCTGCTGGTGTTCTATGTGGAGCGGCGCCGAGTGGTGTGGCCGAAGCGGACAGAGCGGACTGGTGCGCGCGCGGTGCCGCCTGCGGCGGACGAGGACGACGATGTGGCGGCGGAGCGGCGGCGGGTGGAGAGCACGCCGCCGAGCGGTGCTGACAGCGTGTTCGTGCGGAACCTGCACCAACAGTACGGGAAGCCGCCTCACGGCAAGGTCGCGCTGAAGAACCTGAGTCTCGCGATCGCAAAGGGTGAGTGCTTCGGGTACCTCGGCATCAACGGCGCGGGCAAGTCGACGACGATGAAGGTGCTGACGGGGATGCTAGCACCGACGGACGGCTTCGTGATGCTCGGCACACACGACCTGGCGCACGAGCGCGACGCCGCGCGGCGCCTCATCGGGTACTGCCCACAGTTCGATGCGCTGCACGACCTGCTCACGGTGACGGAGCAGCTGAGTCTGTACGCGCGGCTGAAGGGGGTGCGGGAGGCGCAGGTGGGCGCGATCGTGGACGAGCTAGTCGCGCAGGTGGGTCTCGCGCAGTACCGCGACAAGCTCACCCGCGGACTGAGCGGCGGGAACAAGCGCAAGGTGTCGACTGCGATTGCACTGATCGGGTCGCCGCCGGTCGTGTTCCTGGACGAGCCGTCGACGGGTGTGGACCCGAGCTCGCGGCGCAAGATGTGGGATGTGATCGCGGCCGTGTGCGCGCAGAAGGACTCATCGGTGGTGCTCACGACGCACAGCATGGAGGAGTGCGAGGCACTGTGCACGCGTGTGGGGATCATGGTGAGCGGTGCGCTCCAGTGTCTCGGGAGCGTGGAACACCTGAAGCAGAAGTTCGGCCACGGGTTCACGGTTGAAGTGAAGCTGCGCGATCCTGCTGCAGGAGCTGTGGAGCAAGTGCGGGGTGAGATTCTGCGCGCGCTTGAGGGAGAAGACAGCGAGCGTCGCCGCAGAGGCAGTGGTGGCGGCGATGTCGACTACAGCACCACCCACATCGCGAGCAACAGCAGCGCCAACTTTGTCAGCAGCATCACACCAGACAACATCACGAGCGTGTGCGCGGCGCTCGGAGACGAAGGTCGCGCAGGCCGCATCCTGAGCGGCGAGGGCAGCGGCTGGGTCGTGCACCACTTCTTCGAGGCGAGTGGTAGCGTCCCCGTGGACGTGCTGAGTACGTGGTGGGTGTCGGAGAACCGCGGTGAGGCACTGCAGGCGTTCTTCCGCGCCAAGTTCGCCGGCAGCTCGCTCGTGGAGCAGCAGGGTGAGCACTTCCGCTTCCAGGTGCCCAAGCATGCGCTACGGCCGTCCGCGATCTTCGCGCTGCTCGAGGACGCGCGCTCGAGTCTGCACGTGAGCGAGTACGGTGTGAGCGACACGTCGCTCGAGCACATTTTCAACAACATGGCGGCGCAGCAGGAGGAGGAGCGCGGCGTGGTGCGCGGCATGTACGCTGTCGAGTGAGTTGCACTCGCAGTAGCGCTCATGGGAGCCGATCCGCAGTGCCGATGTATCGAGAAGAGGGTCGGAGGGTCAGGTCCGATCGGAGGTATCCAGCCAGCAAGTATGCCAACTACCAAGTCATAGTCAGACAGACATTGGCACCGAGAGAACTCGGCACGGATCGTCCAGATCAGACTGCATGCAGGCAACATAATGTGACAGGTGTAATCGAGTCTCTCAACTCTCGTGTACATCTCTATCTGTGTGCAAGACAGTGCTCGTCCTCTAGTAGGCACGGTTCGAGAGGTAGTACATCAGCAAGATGTAGATCGCTGCAGGCGTACATGACACGACACGACACATACACGCAGGTCAGTTCGACGACGCAGGTTGAGACAGCGTCATGCTTCTGCGTGTGACCGCAGTGTGCTGTTCTGCATTCGAGTCACATACAGTAGATTATTGGCGCCACCACCTCGGTGTACTCGATGAGTACTGCGTACTCGACCATGAAGACACTTTGGTGGTTCTCCGGACGAACTCGAGGCGCTCGAGTGCGTTGAGTCCGAGCTTGGTCGTGATGCCTTGATCGGACTGCTTGACCGAGGTTCGCGTGCTCAAAGGAGGCGGCGCCACAATCTCTTCGACACTACCTGGGAGCATCGTGCCTATAGGTTGAACAGGAACGACCATAGCTTTGGAACGCGGCTGCGATGCACTCCCGCTTTGCGTTGTCCAACCTTGACGCTGTTCCTTCCGTAATACGGAGTGGCACACACCTCTCTCAGACTCGAATGGTGAGAGATATGGCTGTCATGCGCTAGAATCTCGACTGCGGCGTCGAGGATACTGACGTGCCGACCGCGGACAGTGTTTCGGTGTGGATGATCGGCTGCTACTCCTGCGCCTGCAGGCTTCTGTACTGGTGTCATTGCCGATACTGCTGCTCCTTGAGCTGGTAACTTGTCGAGCAACAAGTTGAGATCTCGGACAAGATACTTCATGTCGTTCAGTGCTAGCCACGCTTGCACAAAGTCCACGGCTATGAGTGCGACAGTCGTGAGGATCGACGTCGACATCCCCATGCAGAGCGAGATGTAGAGCGCGTGGAAGATCTCGACGTTGAAGATCACGAACTCGGGCTTCAAGTTGTCCAGGTCGTTTATGACAAAGCTGATCGCGTTCTTCGCCACAATCTTGATGCACGGCAGCAGCAACACGAACGTAGCCTGCACGACCGAACGGAGTTGTGCGAAGACGTATGCGTACATCGGGTAGACCAAGACGAGCGATATCTGGCAGATCAGGCTATGAACATAGCCTTTAACGTCGTGCTGGACGTCCGCGTTGCTACGAAGTACGTCAGCGCACTGGAGCTTCACGCCAACAATGAAGGCAATCGCGAGTTGAGGCGATACCGTTGGTAGCGAGAACTGGACGGGAGACCCGATCAGAAAAGCCCAGCCGACCAACGATACCAGACCGACGGATGCGACGAGGAGCGTGATAATAGCGGTCTTGCGCGTGTTGAGCGCGAGCGCGAGAGCGGTGCCGGTGCCTTGGATCTGCGTTGGCTGCGCGACTGAAAGCACAGCGAAGACCCGGAAGACCCGGAACCAGAAGCCGGCGCTCGCTGGGACCCCGTTCTCTGGCGGGCCGAGCTTCAAGCAATTGAGAAGCAGCAGTAGCAGCGGCAGCAGCACCGGCGTGAGACACGACACAAATGCCAGCAAGTGCGCCAGCGCGTTCCACCACTCACTGCCTTCGTGTACGTGTGCGGGCAGGTCCTCGAGTCGCTCGACCGAGTGCTGGACGTGCAACTCGACTTGCGTTTGCTCCCACGCAAGAGCAAGGCGCTTGAGCGTGATGACCACGAGAGGTTGTTGAATGGGTGGAATTTGATGTGCCGCGACCATTTCGTATCGTGCTCTAGTCTCTGGCGTGGCGTGATTGAGGATGTTCGAGCAGAAGGCTAAGAGTGAGCGCGAGATGCGACCAACCAGCAAGCGAGCTCTTCATTGTCGTGGTGCTCTCAGGACCTTCGCCGTTGGTGTTATCCTTCAGATCGACAACTCCTAGGAACCTAGCAGCTGCCTGACACCGCGGTCAACGGCTCTCTCAGACACCGGAGTCTAGACTCCGGCGGAGAAGTGCGCTCGTCCGCACCGATCTCTTTTACGCACTGACGGCTGGCCCGGAGACTGCCGGTATCTTCGGGCCTGAACGAATGCAGGTTACGCCCTGTCTTATGCTGTGGAGGAGGCGCAGCTGATGTCAAAAGCCAGAGATCACGCTCTGCTGGATCTTCGAAGTCGCACCACTGCATCAGCTTGTCGCCCAAGCCGAGCAGTATGCTTCCCTAGAATAGAGAGATAAAATGGAGCGCGCAGAAACCAAGTGAAAACAGCGCACAGATGCAGACGAGAACATAGAGAAGAAACTCAGTAAGCGCACTACCTTGTTTTCTTCACTATCCCTCCCTGCTCTGATACTTGCGTTTGTGGTCGCTACAAACTTGGTACAACGTAGTCTCCAGCCTCCAGCTAACTAACGCCCCGAGCTCGGACCTCCGCCACGATGGCCGCGCGCGTGAACGCTAACATGAACCGCACGTACCGCGAGGTCGTCGGGCGCGTCATGGGCGCGCCGCAGGAGCTCACGCACCAGCAGACGGTCACTCGGCTCTACAAGCAGTCGCTCAAGACGCTCGACAGCTGGGTCATCGACCGCCGCCTCTGGAACGCCGAGGCCACCAAGATCCGCGCCGAGTTCGACGCGCACCGCGCGCTCGCGCCGGACTCTGGGTGAGTTGGGAGGTGGTGGCGTCCTCTTCCCCCTCCCTACCGGAAGAGTGGCATTCCGGTGGTGCTCACATCGTTCCCCTTGTCCTTCCAGCCTCGCGAAGCGCCTCGTGCGAGAAGCGCAGGAGAAGCTCGCGCACTACACGCACCCGGACAAGTACGTCTTCAACTACATGCCCGGCGGCACGCGCTTCATGCGCAACGCGCCGATCCCGCTCGATGTACGTTGGTCTTGCGCGCAGAATGATGGTCAACTGATGAGAAGAGCCTGGTGCTGACGCTGACGCTGACGCTGGTACGCGATGACAGGTGTGCTTCCCGGACGGCGTCATCCCGGACGACGTGGAGGTGTCGCCGCTCGAGGCGATCAACATCGACATGACGCCGTTGCCGGCCAAGGAGACGGTCTTCGTCGACTTCTCCAAGAAGGGCTACGACTAAGCGAAGAGCTCAGCTTGGCAGGGAGCGACACGCACGCACGCCAGCCACTCATGCTGCCGCTGCTGGTGGGCGGCGACACCACTGGCACGTAGTTCCAGCATATGTGACCAAGAAGAATGCAAACAGAAGAAAAACACATACGACAGAGAGCCCCCGAGCTTCCGCTTCTGTCGCCTCTCACTTCCCCAACTGACTGCGTTGTCTGTGGAGCATGGGGGATGACGAGGTGTATGAAGCTGGAGATGGTGTTGATTATTCTGGTGTTAGTGGCGGCTATGCCATGTCGAGCTGGTCGCAGATCTTGGACCTGGTGAGCGCGGTGTTGAGTCCAAAGTCGCGGTACCGGAAGCCGTTGAACGAGTTGGTGAACGAGTTGGGGCGGCCGAGGCGCTCGCTCTCGACCTTGAGCTGCGCCTTCTCGACGCCGACCTCGCGCGTGCTGTAGAGTAGGGATTCGAGAGGCCACGGATGAGTGAGTGAGTACCAGCATTCGTCCTAGCGACTCCACCATCTCAGAGCCAGCGATCAACGGACGAACCTCGTGGCGTACAGCGGGTGCTCAGCGCGCGGATCCGAGATCGCGCGTGTGTCGATGGGCGCCGGAAGTACGTCTTCTGGCGACAGCGCGCAGTGCTGCGGCGAGACGACGTCGACGGATCGGACCTTGACGAGTCCTCGCTCCTCGACCTCTGGTAGATCGTGTGCATCAAGCTCAGTTCTCAGCAATCGGACCTCCCCGGCATCACCATCGCCACAGTCAGGCCCTGTTCGCTCGCACCTCGTCGGAGCGTGAGTTTGTCCATGCGCTGGCTGAGCTTGGAGCGTTCGTGAGTGCTCTCGCCGAGTGCTCGACTCGTGGTCTGGTACATGAACTCGGCCAGCGAGTTGCTCTGATTGCTGCTGCTGCTGTTGTTGTTGCACATGCTCTCGAAGTGCGGGCTCGAGAGTCGCGGGGCATCGAACGTGATCTTCTCTGCGAGGTTAATGCCGACGATGCCGGAGCTCGTGGTCATGAACGGGTTGGTCGTGCGCCGTGTGTGGTGGATGGACGAGCCGCGCGAGACCATCTCGGCTCTCTGCTTCCTCTCAGTGAGTGGGAGCGGCCATCTCTTCTGTTGCTGCTCTTACGTCTCCCCTCGTTCTCCAGCTCCTGGTCTCTCGGATCCTCGCCGATCCGCATCTTCATTACCGTATCTTGTCATCATCGTTCTTATCCCTTGTCGCATTTAGCCCACCCATGGACGTGTGCTCCTGGCTGCTCCTCCTGTGGCTCGCGCTGGCCGCCGGCGCGCTCGCGATGCCGCGCAGCTCCGTGCTGCAGGCGCTCGCGACCACCGGCAAAGTGCGCGCGGCCGTGGGCGTTGCGCGGCTGCCGGGGGCGGCGCTGCTACAGCTCGAGGTGCGTCATGGCCCTCCTGCTCGGAATTCTCGTCATCACGGTCTCAGACTTTTTGTGGACGGCGATGGCGGCGACAACTTCCAGATCCCCAAGACCGCCTGGACGCTCTTCTACCTCGTGGGCTCGGCCGTGAACGTGCTGCTGCTGCTGCTCGCGCTCTTCGCGCACGAGAACGCGCTGCTGCAGAGCGTCCTGCGCGCGCTGCAGTCCCGAGTCGACAACGAGATGCTCGTCGTGAACCACCACGCCGTGGCGTTCCTCGCCCTCTTCCTGCTGCAGACCTCGCGCAGGTTTCTCGAGTCGCTGCTCATCACCGAGTTCGGCGACGCCAAGATGCATGTCAGCGGTAACGCTAACGTGTCACGTGTGGCATGCGATGACGAACGCTGGAGAAGGGGATAACTAACGACAACGGGGTGAAATGGATGGACGAGACAGCGCTCGCGCTCGGCTGGATCCACTACATCGGTGTCGGCGTCTCGGCGCTCGCGGACCCGGACGCGGTCGCACACAACCACCAGCGAGACGCGCTCTGGCGACGCGCCGTCGTGGCGCTCGGCGTCGTGCTCTTCACGGTCGCGAGCTACCACCAGTTCCTCTGCAACCTGCTGCTCGCGCGCCTCAAGAAGCAGAACCACATGCAGCACGGGATCCCGCGCGGCGACTGGTTCGACGCTGTGCGCTGCCCGCTCTACAGCTGCGAGGTGCTCTTGTACCTGGCGCTTGCGCTCGTGGGTGGCGGCACGAATGCGAGCCTCTACGCTGTCTTCGTGTGGGTGCTCGTGAACCAGGCAGCATCGGCGCAGCTCAGCTCCGACTGGTACGACCGCAAGTTCCGCGGCCACAAGCTCCCGCGCTGGAAGCTCGTGCCGCACGTGTGGTAAGCAGCAGCAAGAAGCGCCAAATGCATCAGACTCAGAGGGTGGTGGCGATCTCTTCGAGCAAGTAAGTGAGAGCGCAAGTGATTGATGGAAAGGAGAACTGGTGCATGGCTGTTCTCAAGTGCCCGCACCGCATCTACGCGTCCGCCTTGCGCTTCTTCTTGGCCTGCGGCTCGTCCTCTTCGTCATCGTCCTCTTCGTCACCGCTACTCTCGCTGCCCTTGTGCTCTTCGTCGTCACTCTGCTTCCTCTTCCTGGTCGTCTTCTCTTCCTCCTCTTCTTCTTCCACTGCTTCCTCCTCCTCCTCCTCCTCATCATCATCATCACTATCCCCATCATACTTGCGCTCTTCCTCCTGCGTCGCCCACACACCTCGAGCACCCGCCGCTGTAGCGGCCGCGCCGGCCTCCTGCGCGCGCTTCTCCCGCGCGATCTGGATGCGCGCGAGGTACTGGCCGTACTTGTTGCCGAAGATGTTGTGGTGGCCACCCGGCCCGGACGCGCAGCCGCGGCAGCCGGCGTGCTTCTCCTGCACGACCTGGCCCTCCGAGAGCTGCTGGCGCGGCACGCGGCAGATGCTCACGGTGCCGAAGTTGTAGTTCTTCGGGTTGATCGCGAACGTCGAGCAGAGGCGCTCGTAGCCGGGCTTCTTCCACTTGGCAATCAGGCTCGCGTCCACGAGCTTGTTGCGCACGCAGTAGTCGTACACGTCGCGCGAGATGCGCTTGTACGTGTAGAACATGTCGTAGACGTAGCGCGAGCGCTGCCAGTTGAGCTGGTGCACGGGCCAGAGCGCCTCGCACTGCCGCTTGCCCTCGTGGGGCTCGCTCATCTTCTCGCGCAGCTCGCGCTCCAGCGCCTCCATCACGGGCGCGATGTACTCGTAGCCCGCGGGCGCGCGGCCCTTCTTCGTCCACTTGGACATGCTGCTTGTTGGTGAGGAGGTGGGGAGTGGCGCCTTTGACTTCTCGTTTAGTATCGGAAGTGTAGAATGGGGAAGAGGTACTGGCAGTGGTGGCGGAAGTGCGAAAATCGGATTCCTGCTTTATAGCCTGGTTTGCATGCCGGTGTGGGAATGTACCACTTCATGCAGCACGACATTGGCATTGTACTTGGAATCGGCAGCATACGCCTGAAAGTCGTCGAGCCAAACAAAAGGCATCGACAACGAGTCATCCGTCGTTGACCGTGGAGATATCCGCCACAACACTGACGTGGAATCGGATCGAGAATCGTCGAGTTCGAGCTTCCGGGCATCTTGATCTCTGCCTCCTTTTGGGTCGAATGCGTCTAATGCTGGCTCTCTGCCTATTTATACGAGTCTGCATCCGACTCGCGGACATCCGCATCCACAACAAGCATCGATCGCGCCTTGATCGACTACCCGCGGGACTAGAGGCGGGAGATGACGCTCGATGGACTGCAGGTGCGGCCGGCGACATCGTGCGGCGGGAGTGCAAGTGCTGGGAAGTCCCGCGTAACTATCAGCAGCGACGCGCTCAAGAAGAAAGCAAAGCACAAGAGTCCCGTCGCAGTCGTCCGCACTAGCAAGAAAGCGCAGCTGGACTTCCCAGAGCACCTTGACGACGATGACGAGAAGACCAGTAGCAGACGCGACAGCAGCAATAGTTCTCGTACGAGGAGAGCCGCACCGACACCGGAAACGAGCGTAGCAATTCAGTTCAGAAGCGCGAACGCCGACAAAACGCTGCAGCTCACAAAGATGCTGAGATCGGAGGAAGTGAAGCTGAGCCAACAGCTCCTGATCGCGAGCGAGAAGGGCCACAAGCATGCTGCGTATCTGCTGATGCATCAGGCGATCGATAGAAGCCGGTGCAGAGGAATGGTGCGTTTTGCTGCGCGTGGATGCTTCGCGGAGACTTCGTGCTCTCCTCTGTTATTCGGTGCTCATTCAGATATGCATTATGTTCGAACAGGACGGCTACTCTCCGCTCCACTATGCAGCGACGCGTGGTCATCTGGAGGTGATCCAGCTGCTGCTGGACTTTGGCTGGAATATCGATGCACGGAACGACCTCCTCGAGACCCCTTTGCACCTCGCAGCGTACAACGGCCACGCACCGAGCGCCGAGTGTCTTCTGGACCGGGGTGCCGACGTGAACGCTCTCAACAGCGACGGCGAGACGCCTCTCTTTTACGCCGCACGCAAGAACCACTACCGCATCGCGCGACTGCTCATTCGACGCGAGTGCAACCTGTCGATCAAGAATCGCTTCGGGGATTTTGCGGAGGATGAGGCGACACACGAGAAGACTCGGGTCGAATTCTCGGTCGGCAAGGAGGATGCTCAGCGGTTGTACTCGCTGCAGTTGACTGCTGCAAGTGAAAAGAGATCCGCCACTCTCACTCTATCAAGCCAAGAATCACGCAAGGGTGACAACAGAGTGGTCGTCAACGAGCACCACATCAGCCAGATGCTGAGAGAGAATATCCTGTCGTTCCTGGACCTCAAGAGTCTCTGTCTCGCGTCCCAGACATCGTACCGGTGGCATCGCGCGGCAGACAACCCGTCGCTCTGGAAACGTCTTGGAGTCTCCCGATGGGAGCTACTGCTGAACGCGACGGTGGGGATCGGTTCGGTCACGCCGATGGCAGCGATGAGTGGATTCCGCTTGAATCTCTCGGGTTCCAGTGGCAACAATGGCGGCACTCGTCGACCGTCAAGCTGCGACCAAGGGATCAGTCGCATCACGGCGCCAAGCATCAAGCGAAACAGTGCAGTCCGGATCGGTGCAACAAGAGGCGAGCAACGACCCCAAACCGCACGACAGTACGAACAACCTTGAGCGCCATCATAGGAGTGAATCAATTAGATTTTACCACTTTCGTATTCGCAAGTGAACTTGCATACACATCAGCTCACTCGAAGATCTTCGCGCTCGACTGGCCGAACTTGCCTTCGAAGAAGATCTCGGTCGGCGGCAGACGCGGCGTGACGTGTCCTTCGCGGATCATCTCCGGCCTCGGGTAGCCACAGCTGATGATCATTGGCACCGAGTATCGGTCCGGGATCTCGAGCGCTTTGCGCAACTTTTCTTCGTTAAACCCTTCCATTGGGCACGTCGACAGACCACTCGCCTGCGCGGCGTAGAGAAACGTGGCAGCAGCAATGGCCGTTTGCTTGTAGGCCCACGCGAGCGTCTTCGGGTTAGCGGACGGCTCGTCGGTGGGTTTCTCGTCTGGCGAGGGAATCTTGTCGCCCGAGTACGTTGCAACAGCGATCGGCAAACGCTCCACCACGGCATTTGGGGACCCGTTCTCCCGCTGGAGCTGCTGGATGCGAGGCACGCGCTGACTCGGCTCTGTATATCGCAACAAAGCAAAAGTGTGGCATGAGAAAATGGCATGAGTTGGTGTTCACACTGCATCAGCAGTGATGATAGCGACAACGCACTCAGGTCGGCGGCGAACACGACAACCACTGGCGCCTCGAGCACTTTAGCGGCGTTTGGACCGAGATCTGCGTCTACAATCTTTTCGCGATCGGCTTGGTCGCGCAGCACCACGATGGCGTACGGCTGCATGTTGAAACCGGAGGGTGCACGCTGAATGGTGGAGGCAGGCACGAAGAACGAGTTATGATACTCTGGTAGCACACATCTCATACTTGTCAGGTCAGGAGCGTACCTGCGTCAGACGCAGCACCTCGGCGAGCGTGTCGTCCGGGACAGGCGTCGGCGCAAAGAATCGCACAGCGGCGCGGTCGGTGATCGCCTTGCGGAGAAGCGCTTGGGCTGGAGTCGAAGGGGACATCGTAGCCTGAAGAAGGTAGAACTGGAGACCTGGAGGAGTTGATGCGCTTTCTTGAAGACCAATTGAAGAATGAGGCGCATGGAGTGGAGGCGACGGAGAGGCAAGCAGATCTCGGCCCTCTTCAGCATAAGCACGAGAAGGGCTCAAAGTCGATTATGCCCACCAATCAATTGATCGGTTTGACAGACATCGGCTTGACGACAAATCGACTTGTTGTGTGCGGTTTGATACGAAGATTCTAACTCGTAGGCTTCCCGCCCGCCTCAGGATTCGAGGCTCACTTTTAGTTGCCCCTGTTTTGCTCGAGCACGTCGAAGTGCATTCTTGTTGATTGAGCACGAAACTAACGAAGCACGAAACTCGAACGTCGAACCGCACTGCACCAGTTCAGTGCTTCATAGATCGACACGCGCTGAGTAGAGTAGCGCGCCAGCCTAACCTTTGGTTGCTGCTCGAGCTCTGACTGCTTGGGTTTCTCTGTTGTCTCTGGAGCTTCTACGATGCACGACTCGAAGTGGAACTCGTTGTCCTCGGACACACGCAGGCGCTCATCGTTCCCGAACAACTCGCTGGCTGGCATCGGTTCGTGCACCAACTGAGTCGCTCGAACTCGGTGCTTCGAATGGAAGCGTGCACTTGCATCGGACGAGTCGAGACCGCCGAGTTCAGTGCAAGATGAACGGAGAGATAACAGCTTTCTCATCGATCGCTGCCAAGCGGCCGTCAGCACCTGCTGATCTGGTGGGCAAACATCACGGAGATTTATTGACGATGAACATGCAGTCGGTCAATCATCACGTGCGGCTATCGACGGATCTGACACCGTGCACATACGGTGCTTACTGACGGCGCAAGTCTCTCTAGTCTACAGTACCATGCAGTTCGCTCCAGATCGATTCTCCAGCACGCACTAGAAACCTCTCAACCTTTCATTCGCTAAGGTTTTTGGAACGCGAAAGCCCGAGCAACACGCCAGATACACCAGCACTGTGCGTCTCGTCGCTCTCTGTCGTCAAAGAGATTGATCGGTCGTGGCACGTCTCAATCATGCCATTGACTTGTCGCTGTGGTTTCATCGGCCGCTGTCGATTTCAGCTCCGAAAGAGGAAGAGGTTGTAGCTCTTCGAGAGGTCGAGACGCAAGCGCGTACTTGATTTCCTCCTCGGCTGTAGGAGCGAAGTGCTTGAACGCCACCGGAATCTTGAGCCACGCCCAGCTCAGTAGGAGCACAAGCAGTGTAATTATCGACAAGACTACCGGGCTCCCACGGAGCTCCGACCTCCATGCATTGACAAAGTGCTCGAACTTGACGTCGTTGATGCTCGCCGGTGCGTCGGCGGATGCGTCGGCATCGCCGTCGGTAGATATGAGTGAGGCGAATCGCTCGGTCTCGGTACGGCCCAGCACATTCTTCGCGACGGACTGTCCGCACCAGGCATCCACTGCGTCGCTCGTGTTGCTGCTCTTGAGGAACGCTGCCTGGCGACTTGAGAGGCCGCCCTCGCTCGCCACGAGCAGGTGCTGGCAGACGCGGAAGACATTCGTCATGTTTGGCGTGTACTCCACAGCGTTGTTCACGTTAGCTGTAGGTGCGCTGGTGGTACTGTTCCCTGCAACAGTTGCGGCTGCTGCTCCTGTAGTAGTAGCGAGGACGGTGCTGGTGCTGGTAACGCTGTTGCGGCCGCCCCCTCCAAAGAGCGTCGCAAGGTGGCTCGGGTCTTCGTCCGCGCACAGCTGGGTGCTGCGCGCGTGGCAGTAGTAGTCGTTGAACGTCGCGAGGACCTCGGGGTCGCGCACCTCGACGCGTGCGAGGTACTGCGCCGAGTCTTGGCTCGTGGCCACCCACACCGACGGGGACGCGAGCGCGAACGCCGCGAGCACCAGCACGATCGCGTCCACCAGCCGGAATATGAGTCTCCTCGCATTGCAGTTGCTACTGCTGCTGTTGGTGATGGTGGTGGCTCCGTCGCCGAAGACGCGGGAGACTGCCGGCACCACTTTGCGCAGCAGTGCGATCATCACGAGGGGCAGCAGTATCGCGCAGTACATGAAGAGCCTCATAAACGTGAGGTAGAGCAACTGCGTGTGCGTGCGCGGCGTGGCTGCGAGCCCCGGCGCGTCCAGTGCTTGGGTCTCGTCCTCCGAGTCGACGATGATCGCCGGCAGGTCAAAGATCACCGCGAACACCGTCACGTGCACTGCGCCGACAACGACCCACGTTTGGCCCTCGAGCGCGCTCTCGAACGGAGTGATCATGTACCAGCGAGCGGTTCGTGTCGTAGGGGAGGTCGCCGTATTCATCCTCTTCCTTCCGCTCGCTGTTCACTTGGCTGCTGCTGGTGTCGAAGTGGGCGGTGCCGCCAGCCTTGTTGACCTTGTCGATGTTGTCATCAGCGACGGATTCCGCCGCGCAGATGTATGAAGCGCGTCGTATGCACCGAGCGGCGAGGGAATCTCGTGGCGGACATGTTCCGAAATCCACCCTTCAGTCGCAGTTGGTTGCGAGCACCATGCACTACCTAGTACGAACGAACGAACGCACGTGTCGAACACTCGGATAAGCAGCCGCAACAGGAGACTCCCGCGATCTGTGGCAGCGGACGGATGAACTCTCCATTTTGCTTGGTGTGACTTGTCTTGAGAGCTTCAATCATGCCTGGCTCGAGAAACTTGCTGATGGTCAGCTAGCTCGCGCAGTGAGGCTGTACGAGCAACAAAAGTAGCGTACAGGTTTGGAACGTGCTGCTGGTGTCGCGGGTGGTGATAGTGGCGCTGTCGATCGAGTCATTCTTCACCTCTCACGCTGCTCGTTGCTGGTGCTGACCAACTACTTCTGCTACTTCTACTACTACTTGCTAGACTACCATCTTGCTCCCGGTCTCGTTGTCGTCGTTTTCGTTGTCACGGCCGCGGCTGCCTCGGTCTCGCCGCAACAGCTCCTGCTGCTGCTGCTGTTGTTGTTGTGACTGTAGCTTCACGTCATCGCCGTCGTCTTTTGCGCGGAACCCGAGTCCGCGACCGCACGCGCGGCACACCGCGACGCCGAAGATGCACGCGACAAACCCGCCGAGCGCCGCCGCAGCGACGAGCAAGAACCACGAGCGGCTCTGATCAAAGCTCTCGTCCACCACCACGAGCGGGTGCGAGCCAGACGCGCCAGAGCCGCCACCCGTCCCCGTGCCGTCGCCGCCATTGTTGCTCGCGGCGGTGCCGTACTTCTCCTTGAAAATGTCGTCCGCCAGAACGCAGAGCATCGTGTCGCGCACGTACACGGGCCTGGCACGCGTGTCGGAGCACGTGGCTTTCGACGTCACCGCGACGTCGAAGAGCGCCGTCTTGATGGCCGCGAAGGTCGTGGCGTCGATCTGCCGCACCTCGAACTCCTCCAGCACGCTGTCTTGGTCAGTGGCGACGTCGCCGTCGACGACCGGCGCGAGCGAGTTGACGCTGAGCTGCACGAGCGACTTGGGGAACGTGACACCGGCGATTCGCGTGATCGCGTTGCCCGACAGGTTGAGTCGCTCGAGCGCGTCCGGGAACGCGAGCTTCTCGAGCGTCGTGAGCTTGGCGCGCGTGACGTCTCTGTGAAGTGAGTGCGTTAGAAAAAGCGTAGACAGTAGTCACATGTGAGTTCTCGGTTGTCACTGGAGCGCCTGCTGCCGTAGCACGTACAGCTGCACGAGACTCGACGGAAACTGCACGGAAGAGAGCGACGTGATCGGGTTCCTCGACATGTTTCTGGTGGCACATCAGCACCAGTAGCAGGCAGGTAATGAGAAAGCTGATACTGCGGTTTCTGCTAGCTTCCAGCTCTTTTCGCTTGCCCAAGAGAGCAACGCACAACAGTGTGAGGGTCGAAGGAAGCGACGCGTTCGCGAGCGTCGTCAGCGCGTTGCTGCTCAGGTCGCTGCTCCCAACAGCAACAGAATCAGTCCACGTACTTCAGCAGTAAGTACCCAGAGACCACGCAGCAACGCACAGCGTCAGCAGCCCTTTCGCGAACGCGACGCCATCGAGCGAGCGGATGCTGTTGTTGCGCAGCGTCCTGGCTCCCCCGCGCGCCATCGCAATCGTCAGCAGTCCAGTTTACAATAGTGAATAAAACGAGGGCGAGCACCACGCACAGCAGCTGCACATCCGCTGGCACGCTCTGCAGCGCCACGACGCCTTTTCCGCTCGCGTCCAGCGCCACGCGGCTGTCAGCGCTCGCGCTCGAGACGGTTTCGCTGCGGCAGCCCGCGCCAGCGCTCGTGACGCGTGCCGAGGATGGTGATATGGCTGAGAACGTCGTGACGTTTGGACATGCTCCGCTCGCGCCCGACCCGCTGCCAGCTGCTTCTACCTGCTGCCACAGCGCGCGGCGCTCTGGATCTCCGACGCTCGCGGCCTCGGCGCCGGTGGCCGCGTCCAGCAGCAGCAGCGGCAGCAGCAGCAGCAGCAGTGCCGGCAGGAGCTGCATGGATGCCGCGCTTCGCTTCGGTGTCGGAGAGTGGCAATGAGAATCCATCAAACACGTCACTAAACTGTCACTCTTGTGCAGGTACCGCGAAAGAGTGACATCGAGTGACAGCTTTTGTGACGCCCACCACACCTCATCGTCACAGGTCGATGGCGCTGGCGGCGCAGGAAGCGCTCGAGCGCGCGGTGCGCGACTCGTTCCCGCGCGTGGCGTTCGCGATGGCCTACGGCTCGGGCGTATTTGCGCAAGCCGACCACGATGCCAGCTCGTCGCTGCTGGACCTCGTGTTCGCGGTGGACGACCCCGTGGCGTGGCACGCGGCGAACATCGAGCGCAACGCGAGCCACTACTCGCTGCTGCGGCTGCTGGGCGCGCAGGGGCTCGCGAACTTCCAGGTAGACGAGAAGGGGGCGCTGCTGCTAGTGGAAATGATAGTCGAGATTGAGAGCTGTTGTTGACTGGTATGCACATCCTCAGGAGAACTACGGCGCCGGCGTGTACTACAACACGCTCGTGCGGCTGCAGAGTCCCGCGCTCGGCGCGCGCATGATCAAGTACGGCGTCGTGAGCGTGCACACGCTCTGTGCCGACCTGCGCGACTGGCGCACGCTCTACCTCAGCGGCCGCATGCACAAGCCGGTGCGCGCGCGCTTTTCGGGATCGGATGAGGGCAGTCACGATGTGCTGACTGGTGGGCGATGCTTCCATGCAGGTGCACTTCTTGACGTCGAACACGCAGATCGACGCGGCGGCGTCCGCGAATCTGCGCCACGCGCTGCACTACGCGCTGCTCTGCCTGCCGGAGAAGTTCTCCGAGACGGACTTGTTCATGGTGGGTGATACGAGCGACGGCGTTCGGCGACAGCATGCTGACAAAGACCTCTCTATCGCTCTCCCACATACCGTCCTGGGATGAAAATGCTCAACGCGCAGAGGATCGCGGGCATCTCGTACCTCGGCGACTTCCGCATGACGTTCGGCGAGAACCCGAAGAAAGTGCGCAACATCGTCGACGGCAACTTCGCCGCCTTCCGAGAGCTCTACGCCAACCAGATCAAGGTGCGCGCGACAGCTTTGCTTTTCTCCAGCTTCTCTGGCGAGTGCAGGCGGAAGCGCTGATTGCGGTGCGGTGTGCGCCAGTACTCGCCGTTCGTGGACCGCTCGATCGCGGACAGCGGCATGCTCGTCGCCAAGACGCTCGACTGCGGCGCGCACCAGGCGCTGCTCGAAGGGCTGCCGGCGCACATCCTCGCGCGCATGCGGCAGCCGAACGCGGTGCTGACCGACCGCGCCGTCGCGAAGAAGCAGCTGCAGCGCGCGGTGGCGGCGGTTGTGAACCGCTACAGCCGCACGCAGAGCATCAAGGGCATCGCGACCGCGGGCGCCGTCAAGACCGTGCAATACGTCGCGCAGAAGCTCCAGCGCACGTATCTCAAGAAATAGCGGCTTTTCTCGCTCTCTCCAGAGTTACAGCTATACATTACGCCTGCCTACCTACCTACTGCGTCGTCGTCGTCGTCGTCGTTGTCCTCACCGCCGCCCTCATCGAACGAGGTGTGGGGTGGGATGGTGAGCGACGACGGCGACACTCTCTAAGCACTCAGGATGGTCTTGAGATTCCGCGCAAAGTTCTGGATCTCGAGGTGGAACTCCTTCTCCTCAGCGTTGAGCGCGTCGATCTCGGCGATGCGCGCCGAGAGCTTGTCCACGAGCCCGTACTCGGGCTGCTTGCACGCCGCCGTGTACGCGGCGCCGAGCGACGCAAACTCGGTCAGCGCCTCGAGGCTGCTCTCGCTCAGATCGATGTCCTCGTGCGCGATGAGCGCAGCGGCCGCCGGCACGAAAAAGCCGCTCGCGAGGAACGCGTGCGCAGTCGCGTCCGAGCTGCGCACGAGGTAGCGCACGAAGAAGAGCGCCTTGCGCTGCAGGCGGATGTCCGTCGCCTGCAGGAAGTCTTCGAGGATGCGCAGGCCGCCCGTGCTCTCGGCCAGGAAGCGCGCCTCCGCCGCCGGGTGGTGGCGCACGAGGCACGAGATCGCGAGCAGCGCCTTGGCGCGGCACGTGGCATCTTCGTCGCGCGCGAGCGTCGCGAGCACCTCGACGAGCCCGCCCGCGACCGCGGCGTCCTGGCAAAACGGGTTGTTCTGCACGACGACCGACGCGACCTCGGCCGCCAGTGCGCGCGTGGACGCGCGGGCGTTCTGCTGAATGACATCACGCAGGACGTCGAGGCCCTGCATCTTGACGAAGTTCATGGCGTTGTCGATCTGGTCCACGCGCGTGAGCAGCTCGTCGAGCAGCCCCTCCTTGTAGTCGGCGAGCTCCTCCTCCGTGACGTCCTCGGTGCGCTGCTGCTTATCTTCGTCTTCGACTTCGGCTTGGTCGTCCTCGGACTTGGCGAAGACCACGCTCGGGTGCTCGCCGCGCAGGATGCGCAGAATGTCGCGCATGCGCTCCGTCTCGTCGATCACGCCCTCCTTGAGCACCTTCTCCAGGAACTCGCGGTCCTCCTTCTTGATCTCCGCGAACTCGGACGGCGCCGTCCCATCCGAGTACTTCATGCTCCACTTCATCAGGCCGAGCCACTTGTTCGGGTCCGCCATGTTGAGCTAGTTGGCTGGCTGGTCGGGAAGCAGCTCAGGCGCTTAGCCACGGATGTGTGCGCTCGGTTGCGAAATAGATTGTGACACGGCGGATGGCGCCAAGCAAGGTTGCACAAATTACAGACACGAAGTTTCTCGACTTTTCGAGAATGTCACAATAAAGAATTAAATTCAGTTTACAAAAATCATGAGAATATGAAACAAATTGGCATTTGCGACAACCGATCTATTTGCGATAGAACCGGTACAATCGGTTAATATCCCAAACGCACCGCGGTGCTTCACGTAACGAGCGTCCCGCTACTACAGCCATTAATCCATCTTCTGATCCAGTCATCCTACGGTGGTAAATGCGGCGGCCTTCAGCTCTCCATCTACTTCTTAAAATCCCTGATGGACGAGATCTCGGTGTCCATCTATTCCGAATCCTCACTCGCGGCATTAAGCACGGTATCCCGATGCGGAAAGGAAGCCGCGATGGAGTCTCTCGCTGGCACCACGAGCACCACCAGCGCCACCGATTCGAACTTGGTGTGCTGAATGTAAATAGCTTGAGACGCGTAAGCACGTGTTCTAGTCCGCTTGCTTTCTCCGGGTGGTTCGTTGAGTTCGTCATCTGGAAGAGCAGCACCATCTCCTTCCGTTCCTTCGTCGTCGATTTACCGCTTGCTTGGCCTTGAGCATCGCGCACGACCGTAGCGTCCACCGCACTGCCGGTGTCAGGGAAGGTAGAACGAGTCGATCGACGCTGCAACCCTCGACGCCGGGACGATGTTTGGTTATAATCCGACCAGTGCCTTCTCGAGAGAGAACTTGTGGTGGTACATCGAAAACGTCGCACTCGGCTTGACGAGGAACTCCACCTCGTCTCCTACTTGGCTGCTGCCGAGTTGGTCCCCTCGGAGAAGCCGTCGCGCGCGCAAGATCGCGCCAGCCT
>JAASFZ010000263.1:0-23231 GCA_023334075.1 Globisporangium nunn | reverse complement strand
TGCTGGTGTCGGCTGAGTGCGAGATATTCGGGCGATGTGCGAATGACACTGTCTTTGTATGAGAGATCACATATCTTTGCTGGTCGGCCGACAAGATATGTCGGCCCCGTGCCGGCCGCTGAACTTGACTGATTTAACCTAACCCTAGGGCTTCGATTGGCCGTACAGCTTCGACAGGGCCGTCTCATTGGCTAAACCGATGTATTTACTCGATAAAGTACGAAAATTGGCATACTGAAATCAAGCTATAATTTAGGTGTCGGCCAATTAATGATATTCAGCCAGATGACCGGTGTGCACGAGTCTGGTTCCGACATATAAAGATCAAGTGTATATCATGTCCTCGAATGATTTACGTTTGGTCGTGATGTCTGTGGCTTTGCGCTCGTATTGCACATGCTCGAAGAGATCTTTTACATGTCAAGCGCGCTGGACGTATCCTTGCACCAGATCTGCTGCTGTTAGTGTATGCTGGCCGCTCATCGAAAAACAAGGCGTGCGCACGCCATGATGCGAGCAAAAAGATCGCGTTTGATGAGCATTGATGGAGCTCGCCTCCGAACCACACCAAGCGCACCCAAGGATCCCAAGGTTTGCCATTCTTTCCATGGGTTCATCAATTCTCTGGATTTTGACCTGATTTATCGTTTTCGAGAGGGTTTGCTTCTGAAAAAACCTTGTTTTCGAGGTGGAATACCTGACATTTGTCAGAAATATGTCCAGAAAGTACGATAAATCAAACTGTGAACCTTGCTACAATGTCCAATTTTTCAAGCAAGGTTTATCATGTGTGGGTAATCTTCCCGATCCGTTCTCACATCGCAAACAGAGCATGGTAGACAGGTTATCCGATGCATACAATTCTCCTCATTCGCAGAGCTGATCAAGTTCGCCAGGTCAAATATATTACGGGATAAATTGCACTTCGAAGTGGATTTTTTCGCAGCTGGGCGGAATCGACGAGTCTCTCTTTTCACACTTGTCGTTTGTTCATTGCTTGATTTGCACGCAAAGGCTCAGTTCGGTCACTCTTTCTCCCTCGCTCGCTTCACTTAGTTTCGCTATGGTGCAAATGCGCAAGACACTCGCGCTCGCTGTGCTCGCGACGGCGCTTGCGGCCGCGGCGGCCGAGCCCCAGACGACCGGCGAGCAGGTCGTGCACCACCACCACCGTCACCACCACCGCGTTGTGCACCACCACCGCGGCCACCACCAGCACAAGACCGCGGATGAGTCGGACGACAGCGCCGAGTCGGTCGACGTCGCCGCTGCCGCCAAGCCGAATTCGGTCGTCGTGGAGAAGGACGTGACTGGCGACGAGTCGTTCGACGTGTCGCAGGACGCCGAAATCGATGTGGACTCGGGCGACGCTGAGTTCGACGTCGAGGGCGAGGGCGAGGTGGACCTTGAGGGCGCCAACCTCGACGTGGACACGACCACGGAGCTCGACTCGAAGGATGCGCTCGACGTGGACGGCGACCTCGAGGACGGCGAGATGGACGTCGACTTCAACGACTCGGAGGACTTTGAGCAGTCGCTCGACCTCGCCGATGGCCAGACCATGGACGAGCTCATCGAGCTGCCGGCGAACGCCAAGCAGGCGCGTCTGCGCGTGCACGACGGCCAGGTGGAGCTCGAGATCATCAAGGCGGCGCCGGCTTCCGAGAAGGCGGCGAAGAACATCGTCACGGACCTCACGAACCAGATCATGGAAGAGGCCAAGGGGATCGAGCAGAACGGCGCGACCACCAAGACCGAGACGCTCGCGCAGCAGGCGACCGAGTGGCTCAAGAACAAGAGCCACGAGCCCGTGATCCTCGGCGGCGCGATCGGCGCGGCCGTCGTGATGGTCGGCGTGGCGGGTGTGGCGGTCGCCAAGCACCGCAAGAAGACGGCGGCGGCGTCAGCCCAGTCGACGCTCGACATCGAGGCGGCGATTGAGGAGGCGCAGGCTGAGGCGGGCGAGCAGGACGCGGACGAGAACGCGTCGAACGCGTCGTCGAGCGACTCGGAGTCGGACTCGGACGCCGAGGAGGAGGAGGCGAATGAGGAGGAGGCGGCCGAGGCCGCGCCTGCGGCGGCCGGCGTCGTGGAAGGCTCGGTCTAAGTAGTTCGGTCGGTCGAGTCGAGTTCGTCACTGCTGCTGCGGGATGATGATGATGATGCGTGCCTTCCCCAATTCTTAAGCTGATGTATGTATTTCCACACACACACACGCACGCACGCGCACTCCACTCGAACAGCTGAGCTACTTGAGAGAGGAAAGGAAGCCTGCAGCCGATTCAATTGCCGAGGTCTTCTCTTCATGTCGTTCGTGGCCGTTCGTCATACTGCTATTTCTGGCGATGAACAAGTCAAACATGTTGTCGATGGTCAAATCTCGACCTGCAGCTGTAGTGATGCTGACGGCGGCGACAGGCAGCGCAGGCGCGCAGAAGCACTTTGTCCACGGACTCATCGAGCAGAGTCGTGAGCGCGTCGTGCAGGTGCGCGCCGGTCAGAGTCTCGTCGAGGTGCTCGAGTCGGCAAAGTCGCCATTCAAACACCAGGAGAAGAGACAGCTTCCGCACAAACATGAAGAGCGGCCAAGTCCTCCGCGTCCAAGTGCTGACAGCGCGACTCTCCCAGACATGAAGATCGTGTACGAGGCGCGGAGACACGCTAGCGCTGCTAGTAACACTATTGACGCGCAGAACGACGCGAGTACCTTGCGCAAAAGTCTCCGCAAGCGAGGTGTCCTGACGGCGACTTTGGAGACTTCCGCTACAGCGCTTCCACATCTGTCATGCGATCTGCAGCATGCCGACCCTGCTGAACGCGCAGTCGATACTCAACACAGTCGACGAAAACAAGACCAATCAGTAGATGAAGTGTCAAGCACCAAGTTCCGTCAGTACATGAACAGCAAGAGCGTCTGGGTCGAGACGCTGCATGCGAACGACCGGCGCAAGGCAATTGTAGGCCCGACGAGAAAACTGGCGCAGCTCGTGGCAACCACCGCCCACCAGCAGCAACAGCAAGTCGAGCATCCTCAGGTCACTGCGACGCCGACAGGTGTCGCACACACACTCGCGGTTATAAAAGCCAGGAACGCGTTGATGAGTCTCCAACGGCGCGCGTCGACGTTCAGAGGTCCGGACGCGCAAGTCCTCGCGAGCATGAAGAACTCGCACTCGGCGTTCCTCGAGTTCAAGAAGGCGAGCGACGAGCGCGACTACCACAAGCACGCGCGGATGTACGTCCTGCAATGGCGGGTGGTTGTTGTGTGCCAACTGGTTGGCTGACACTGGTACTCGCTTGTCCTGTGTATCTCTTGATCGAGGTCGCCAGGATGCTCGGTGCGGACGAGAGCAACTCACAGAAGCAGACGCCGATTCACTTTGGCGACAAGATCTGCTTCATCTCAGAGGCGTCCAATCTGCCACTGAGCATGGGCTCTGACGGTCGCGCGTGCCATGCCTCGACGCTGTCTGTAGGGCCTCACATGAAGTTCACGATTGTGCGTACACATGAAGTGTCTTGCGCGCTCAAGTTCTTTCGATCACATTGCGTCGGTGAATGGCACTTACTCGGCGCTTGTGTGCACCACAGGTCGACTTCCGGAACCCGAATCGGCACAGCGCAGTCACTGACGAGGACGAGTTCTGGCTCCGCGTCGACACGTCTCTGATTCGCCATCGCAGTCGCGCGTCTGCTGATTTTCAAACAGCTACACCGCATAGCGATGACGAGGTCGACGAGAGCGATGTGGGCGACCTGCTGAGCGAGACCCATTACTTCTTGGGCTGCGCTGGGTCGATCGAGGATCGTACCGACGAAACTGCGGACGATCGATACAGCCGGGTATCCCCTGGTCGCACAGGATGCAACAAGGAGAATGTGCGCGGCGTTGCAAGGGCCTACGCGATGCCAGCGCTGTCGTTGACGTCGTCGCCGCACAAGAAGCCGAAAGTGCATGACACCTTTCGACTCGTTGTGATCAAAGCCACGGTGCCATCGTCGGACTACTACGGCGACGATAGCGCCACGCGCGAGTACACGGTTGAGACGAACGAGAGTGCCATGCACCTCGCGCGATGGCGGTTCACGATCAACTCGCGCCATTCACTTCCACGATCAGCTATCGGATCATCAGAGCCTACTGCGGATGAAGATGTGAAAGAGAATCGATTACTACTCAATTGCGCGAGCGTCTACCTGTCGCTCAACCACCTCGTGCTAGAGAGCGACTCCACGCGGCTCAACAGAGGCGTTCTGCGTGATTTCTCTGCCGCAGTCGCCAAGAGATCGATAGCAGATCCGCCGACTCGGTTCGGCAGTGCCGTCACAGATCTGCACCAGGATATCGCGCAAGTCTTGCGACGACGAAGCAGGACGCAAGCTACATCCTGGCAAGTGCGGTTGCTACATCGAGCAAAACGGAGAGATCCTGCTGCTATCTCGTCGCCACCCAAGAGTCCCGAGAGAAGTTCGTCACCGCAGCGAGTCGTAACCGAGCTGCTCGAATCCTCGCCTGCCGAGTGGCTCAAGAAGAAGCAAGAGATTGTTGAGCGCAACGACAACGTTATCCGGAGTAAACGAACGCTTGCTCGCACCGCCAAACATGCGTACGAGCGCGTCGCGGAGCAGAGTAACAAGAAACTCGCCGAAATCGAGCATCACAAGGCGCGGCATCAACTCGAGTACTTCCAGGCGCGCTACCACACGATCTTCAAGGAGGGAGCACAGGAAGACAACGGTGCTGCCGAGTATCCGTCACCCTTGCACCAGCGTCGAACCAGGAGTCCGGATCGCAGACAACAAGAAAACCAGCGTGACGTTCGAGGGCACTTGCCTCGCATAGAATGACAGAACGAACGACCAGCGACAACACGAGAATCGCCACATAGTTCATTCGTCCGAGGTGACCGCAGACGAGCTCCTGTGCTGCTTGCGCTTCTCGCGCTTTCTGCGCTTGCGGTTCTCCTTCTGAGCGTCTGAGAGATGCTTGCGCTTCTTGGTACCACCCTCGTTCTGAGCACCGCTCTCTTCTTCATCATCATCGTCGGTGACGGCGTTCTGCGTGCGATCCACCTTGCTGCTTTTCGCTGGCTCCAAAGATTGCTGATGCTGTTCCCTGCTCTTCTTACTGATGGCGCCGCTAGCCTCCACCGGACTCGAGCTGCGCTCAAAGTACGCGACGAAGAAGCCGTTCGTGGAGTCCTCGAGTCCGTCTGCGCGCACGAGCGCCTTGGCCTGCTCTGCTGAAAGCCCGTCGATCTCCATGCCTCGCCGCGACCACGTCTGCAGACACGGCTTGAGCACGAACGGTCGCGGGTCCTTGCGGTTCTGCTCCGAGCCCAGCGCCGCACGCACCACCTCCTCATTCTCCTTCTGGAAGATCGAGCACGTCGAGTACGTGATTCGCTCCACCTGTGGGAACGAGAATGCCTTCGTGAGCGCCTCCAGCTGGAAGTCGGCAAGCGACTGCACGCGCGCCGTCATCTCCCCCTCGGCGTCCTCGACGTCATTCTCCAGCGCCTCGTCATGGCCACTCGCGATGTCCAGCAGGTGATCGAGGCGGTTCGTCATGCCCGAGCCGGAGCACGACGGATCAAGCAGGATGCTGCGCACGTTCGCGTACTTTTTGTCGTGCACGTCGATGTCGAGGAAGCTCTGGAGACACGGCTCGACGATGTGATCCGCGCCGACGATCTGCATGCGGCGCTTGAGCAACTCCAAGCGCTTCGGCGACCGGTCGAACGCGAACACTCTGCGGCTCTTGTTCTTGTACCTGTCCGCCTGCTGGTGCAGCAGCATCGCGACGTGGCATGTCTTGTTGCCCGGCGCAGCACATGCATCGATCACATCGCCCTCCATTCCTGGAGCGTCCGAGTGCTCGCCGTGCAGGATGTACGCTGGGAAACAGCTCGCTTTGTCCTGCAGCACGAGCTTACCCGCGGTGGCCAACGCGTTCTCGTGGAGCTCCGTGCCGTGCGGCAGCACGAGCAGGTCCTGCACGTCGCCATCGCGCTGCGCCTGGAACTCGTCGATGAACGATTGCGTCTCCTCGGGCGAGATCGTGAGCGCATTGATGCGCACGTAGCGCGGGAGCGCGAGCTCACGGCGGCGATTTTCGATGGGCAGCAGCTCCTCGTTACTCGCGACCTTGGCGCGCACCTTGAGGCGCACAAGCGCCGCCTTGAAGGCGTTGTGGTAGCGCATGAGTTCCTTCTTGAGGTGGCCGCCGCCTTGCACCTTACCGCGACCGAAGAGCAGGTCGTAGAGCGATACGTGCAGTAGCGCAGCGGCAGGCGGCGCCATGCGCTTCTGCAGCGCGAACTCGGGCACGGCGGCTAGCAGCTGACGCAGCAACGGCTTGTAGCGCAGTGTCTCGCACACGAGTGCGAACGAGCTGCGCTTGTGCTGCACGCCGTCGGCGTACGCGAGCGACTTGAGGCCGCCCTGCCGCTTCTCCAGCTTGGTGAGCAGCCCCGCCGCCTCCTTGTACAGCTCGCTCATGCCTACTGGTCCTGAAGCTGCTGGAGTTGCTCTTGACTTGATGGAGGTGCTGAAGATGAATGGAGCCCTTCGTTTGACTATCGCGCGTCAAAGTATGACTACTCGATGTCTATTTATGACTACCTGCGAGGTGGACCTGTAAAGTCACGGGCTCTGAGGCTCCTGATCGCCTGCGTATGCTGTCACGTGCTGAAGGGTGGCAAGCTCGAGCGAATGTTACAGCAAGTCTATCACTCCGTTTCACGAGGCAAGTTGCGCCTTGTCCGCGGCCTTCAGTCGATGAGGTGGCAGCGTCCATTGCGACCGAGTGCCTTAACTGTCGGCGGGAGAATCGCGCCGTCGAACACCGCGTCGAACTGGTTGCCTTGCACCTCCCTGCATGCACGACCAATCCGGCAGTCGAGTTAGTGCTGATTGTCACACTGCGTTGTGATGCAATGCTAGCAATCGGCATCTTCCTCACAGGTGCTCGAGAAGCGTTAGCTGGCTCAACGACTCCGGTACACGTCCAACGAACCAATTGCTGTTCACTCGCAGCACAAGCAATCCCTTAAGGTGCGATAGCGTCGCTGGGAGTGGACCGGCGAGGAAGTTGTCGCTCACATCTCTGCGCGTGCGTGTGTGTGATTAGTTGCAAAACAAGAACAAATGTAAGTGAACGGATGAGAGGGAATGCATCGATTGCGGATCTGCACGCAGACATACAGCTCTTTGAGGTAGCGCAGTCCTGGCCGCGCGAACTCGAGCGGGATCGACCCGACGAGGTTGTTTCTCGTGAGACGACTGTCAGCCAGAGAGTTAAGCACTTGGTGGCACTGCGAGCAGCAGAAGCAGGAGTAGCCTCGACAGCGTACATGGACTTAATGTGGCCATCTCGATCGCATGCGATCCCGTACCACTACGCTCACGAGTACAGCGAGTGTGAACCCACACATCTATGCAGTCGTTCCTCCAGCCAAGTTGCTCGGTACGTACGTTGTCGAGACACGGGTCGCTCATCTCGTTCTGGATGTCCCATTTGTGCTTCCAGCCCGGTCCTTGAGTCGCCCAGAAGAGCACTTTGAGCGCGCCTCGCTCCGTACGGCTTACACCAGCTTTTGCTACGGTGGCATGTGCCATGTTCCCGGAGAAGATTCGGCACGACACGCACGCTAGCAGCAGCAGTAGGACTCGTCGATGCAGCATGCCCAGGAGGTTGGCAATCAGCGTACTTAACTCGCCACCAAATCTCGCGTCGCTTCGTGTTCGCCTCTGTTCAAGTCCCCTTCAGACCTAGATTTTCTCGCCACCATCGACAACAATGGCGTCCAAGAGCCTGCTCATGAGTATGGGGACGGTCAGCATGTGGGGCTTCTCGCCATCCTTCGACTTGCTGGAGAGTATGCCGAGCAGCACCAAGTCAGGCTCCGATACGCTCGACTCGGAACCACTCAGTATCTTGCTCGTTGGTCCGGGCGACATCCGCCACGTGCTCGCGACCATCGCGCACCGGCGACGCCATGCTGCGAACAGCCGCCCGCTGCACATCTACGTGTTCGAGAAAGCGCACGAGGTGCTGGCGCGCCACTTGCTGCTCCTACAGCTCGCGCAGGACTGGCAGCTGCCTTTGCGTCAGCGTTGTAACCTCTTCCTCGAAGTCTTCGGAAACGCGCGCGTACAGGTGGCTTGAGCCCTGTTGGTGATGAAGATGGAAGAAGTCGAACTCACCCCGCGCATTTCTTTCACTAGGAACGCACGAGCGCGTATATCGAGGAGAAAGCGAGAGAGCTCATCGACCTACTACACAACGAACGCGGGGTGCTCGCGGATCAACTCGACTTCTCTCATCTCAAGATGCGCACGCGTGACGATCTTATCGACGCGTTCCGGAGCTGGTTCCAGGGCGTGCGTTTCGACGGTGCGCTCTAGCGGGGATGGATGTGCGGATCGTAGCCAGCACACTAATGCCTTTGAGCGAACGCATGCAGTCGACAAGCTGCGCGACCACCGGCTTCGGCACTACTATGAAGTGCGCTACGACTACCGCAACAATCTCATCGACTGGGACTACACGGCAAGTGCGCTCGAAGCGAACGGAAGCAATTCGACACTCAAACTCATTTTCTGTCGACTTATTCTCCAGATGAGCCTCAAGAAGATCGAGAACGCGAGTGTAATCCACATTCGACAGTTCCGCGAGTGGCGCAACTCTGGCATCGCGTTCGAGTTCGGCGACCAGACGTACACGGAGCCGAACCGCACGATGGCGTCGTACACTGAAGTGCGTTCGTTTTGCTTCATTTTAGCTCGAAGCCGTTGGTGTGGCGAACTGTGTCACCAACTCTTTCTGGTTTGCCTGCCTTAGGCGCATAAGAAGCGCCACGGCTCCGTGCTCTGCCGTGGACTCTGGACCGACATTGTCATCGGTCCGTATCTCTCGTTCGGTGTGCGGAGCGACTCGCCGCACAAGTTTGCACAACAACTCTTTGAAATCCATAACAAAGGCACCGGCGTGGAGCAGAATCGACACGTACGTTGCGCTGTGATGTCATCGAGTACAGCGTATCTTGCTCCATGGTCGACACTGACAACCGATGGTGCACATGCAGAATACGACGGAGGTTGCAGTGTTCAATGTACTCTCGTACCTGTACGAGCTCGAGAAGGGTGAGCCGTACGTCATGAAGAAAGCTCACGATGTGTACAGTGGAATCGGCGAGTCGGAACTCGACCAAGGCTCCGAGGCGAAGCAGTCTGAGTCACGCTCAACGATCGTCGAAGTGAAGGATGAGAATGACGAGAGCTTGAACCAGACAGCGGAGAGGTGCGAGAACACGTAGCAGAATCAGTGCAAGCAGGTCAGGTTGTCCTCAGCGATACGAACTTGCTTGCATGCATTCTTGCATCTCAGCAGAGATCAGCTCAAGGTGAGCGCCAAGGAGCACGACGCGCGACAGCGAGCACAGACCATTTTCGAGACATTTGAGGGCGTTAAGATCATCCCACTCACAGGCGAGCTCGAAGACATGTACGCCAAGAAGCGCTACAGCCGCAAGTTCGACCACGTCTTTCTCTCGACGCAATACAGCCACACGCTGCTCAAGACGCCCGACGCAGACGACGACGCGAAGCCCATTACCAATATCCTCGCAGACACCGCCACTGTCAGCATCGAGTCGCCAGTGTGCGTTGCTCGAGCAATGATGATGATCCACACAGAGCCCTGCTTTCTTTGACGATAGGCTCGTTCGAGCTAACTTCCTCGCATCGCAGGTTCCTACTGCCGCTCAAGGAAGCTCAGCGCGTGCTCTACGTCTCGAAGCTGCTGGAAATGGCGGACGCGCACTCGCTCCGACCGACGTTCACGTTTGCGAACGGCACGAGCAACGAGCCGACAAGCGACGATCTCGTCAAGCTCGAGACAGCGGTGCTTCGATTCAACTTTACTCGAGCGCAATCGATGGACGCAGCCAAATCGACGAAGGCGTAGACAGCTACTCTCTCTCTTTCTCTCTCTCTCTCTCTCGTTCCTAAACTCAATTCCACTCCCTCATGCTGTCAGCCAACAGCGTCTGCTGGCTGCCTACGAGGCTGGATGTACACAATCTATAAGTTATCAGCAGCACTTGCACTTGGTGTCGGCCACGCGCAGACTGCGCAGGAAGAGCGGGTACGCCACGAACTCGTGCGGCGCGCCACCTTCGCTCGCCTGCTGCTGCGGCTGCTCTTCCTCACTCTCGTCAACCGCCGACTGCCGCTTCTTCGCTGGCATGTGGTGAGCGAACGACGCTGCCAGCTGCTCCAGCTCCGCACGGTCCAGCAGCGAGTCGTGCTGCTCATTGATCACGTTCATCACCGCGATAAACTTCTCTTTCGCGACGTACCCCATGCGCTTCCGGTCCAGCATGCGGAAGAGCAGCTTCAGGTACAGCCGCTGCTCGTGTAGCGCGTGCTTGACGCTGTCCGCGAGCGTCTCGGACCACGTGTTTCTTCTCCCAGCGACGCCCACGGGGCTGCTCTCAGCACCACTCTCGTCGTCCGTCGCCGGCGACGCGTTGTTCGCGTCCGCCAGCGACGAGAGCGCGCTCCAGCTCTCGAGGCGCAGCCGCCGCTGGCGCGTGCTGTCAGGCGAGAATACGTCCTCGAAGACCTCCCAGTCCAGTCCGCGCTGCTCCTGCTCCCGCCCCATCGTCACGCCATAGTAGTTGCGGAGGATCGAGTCGTAAAGTAGCTGCGCATCTGTCTCGTCCAGTGCCGGCGTGAGGCTCAGGCGCTTGGACGCTTCCAGGATGTCGCGCTCCTCCAGTCGGAACGTGCCGTCCCGGTCGAACGCCACGAACGCATCTTTCAGCGACGCGAATTGCGTCGAGTCCTGCAGATGGGTGCCAAACTGGTGTAGTAGCTCGATCGCGCGCACGTCCTCGCCGTCGAAGAGGTCCTGCAGGACGTCCGAATGACTCACGTCCGCGAAGAACGCGCAGAACTCGTCAAAGTCTACAAAACCGTCGTGGTTCTGGTCCATGTGTTGCATGAGCTCGAAGATCTGCTGCTCCGAGAGGCTCTCCGCGAGCACCAGTCCTCGTTGCAGTGTCGTGCGAAACACGTCGTATGTGACAAGGCCGTTGTCTACGAAGCTGTTATTGCTGCGGCGCGAAGCAATGCTGAAGGAACCACCCGTAGTCTTCTCGGGACTTGTGCCGCCAATCGCTTTGCTGCTCGTGAGCGACGTGAGGCGGAAGAGCTCAAACGCAGCCTGAAGCTTCTCCTGCGGCGAACGCTTCTTCGCGTCACTCGGCGGTGCGAGCGCGCGCGAGAAACCCGACCAGATCTCCTGCGCCACCTGCTTCTTCCAGTCCGCGTTGCCACCGCCGAGCTCCACAGTGTACCGGTTGAGGAAGTTCTTGTAGTCGACGCCACCGGCTTCGTCAGTTTCTTCGGTCGCGAGCTGCCGGAAGTACGACAGAAACTTGACTTGGATGCCCAGCGTGGCCTGCAGCACCACTTTCCATTGCAGCTTAGTCACCCGCCCGCTCGCGCTCGCGTCCGCGTGCGCGAACGCCGCGAGCAGCGCGCTCTTCTTCTCGCAGATGAGCTCCACGAGCGACATGAGTGTGCGCCGCTCTAGACGCTCCGCCTTCTGGCGCCACTCGTTCCGCCCGGCGTCGCGCAGCTTCTGCAGCGGCTGCGCGTAGTACTGCACGACGTGTGGCTTCACGTCGCCGCGCTCGACTGCCTGGAGCTGCACGAACGCGCCCTTGTTCGTCTGCGAGCCGCAGTAACTCGACGCCGAGAAGACCGTGAGCAGCAGTCCGTCGTGTGCGATCTCGTACCCTTCCTCGCGGCACTCGTGCGACCGGATGACGAGGCACAGGTGGTTCAGCTGACAGAAGCGGCGCGTGATATCCGGCCCAAACTCCACGCCCGCGCCTCGCCCTGACGGCTTCCAGCCGTCGCGGTCGCGCGGGTCGCTCCAGAGCAGATGTGTGAAGAGTTCGTCTTCGCGCCGCGTGCTCTGCGTTGGGATCTCGCGCTGGTGCTCGAGCTGCAGAAGCTCGTCGAGGCGCACATTCTCGTGGTGGCTCAGCCCACCGTGTACGACGAACACGCTCTCGTTCACGAGCGAGAAGAGTGGGAAAAGTGTGAAGAGATCCTCGAACATCTGGAAGAGCGTCGTCGGCGAGTACTTGGGCGACGCGCTCAGCCCTGTCCAGCCGAGCGTCTCGTCGTTGGCTGTGTTGTACTTGACGTACACCTCGTCCTCAAAGCCGAAGACTTCGTTGATCATGCGCTCTTCGTGATTCCCGCGGTTCAGGAACACGAACTTCGGGTACAGCAGCTTGAACGCCAGCAGCAGCAGCATGACCTCGACGCCGTGCGAGCCGCGGTCGACAAAGTCGCCGTTGAACAGGTACCACGTCTTGGCGCTCGGCACGCCGTTCTTGTCGAGAATTGTAAGCAGGTCCTCGAGCTGCCCGTGCAGATCGCCGACGACGATGAGCGTGACACCAGGCGGGATCGTGATCGCGTTCATCGGCGATGCGTGCACAATGCGGAAGAGCTTGTCTGCCTCTTCCAAAATGTGGTGCACATACACGCGGTGCAGCAGGATACCGTTGCGGAACTGCTCGATGAGCTTCGTGACAGTATCGAGTCGCAACGGGAAGACGACATGCACGCCACGGTAGAGCGCGAGCGACGCGCGCACCTTGTCGCCCTCGCTCTGGTCGTCATCGTCGAGCGAGGACGACAGCTGGAACGCCTCGAGCGACCCGAGCGCCGGTACCATCGAATGGAGCTCCGTGATGCTCGTGGACTTGCCGAGGATGCGCACCATCTGCACGGTCTTCTGCTCCTGCACGGCCTCGAGCAGGTTCCACGTGCTGAAGTTGAGCTGCGTGCGGAAGAGCGCCTGCGAGAGGTGCCGCCGGATCGCGGTCTTGATGCGGTTCGCCGACAGCACGGCCTCCGAGTAGAGCTCAACAAACTCGAGCGGCACGCGGCGCGTGCTGCTGTCGGCACCGTTTTTCTCAAGCGCGACGTGCACGAACGCGTGTGCGTCCTCGGCGTCGTCCGCCGCATCAACCTGCGTCACGCGACCGGCGTAGACGCCGTAGACGAGCACGCGCGTGCCCGTCTTGAGCGCCGAGCGCTGAATGCGGATCGGCGAGCAGTCGCGGCAGATGCGCACGTCTGCGTAGTAGCCCTGCATGGGTAGTCGAGGCACGAACACCGAGCACTCGTCGCACATGCACGTGCCGCACTTGCGGCAATGGTGCGGTCGGAAGAGAAACGAGAACGCGCTCTGACACACGAGGCACGTGGGGGAGTTCGGCGCCCAGATCGGCCGCAGCGCCAGTCGGAACGCGCGCTCCCACTTTACGAACGTCGCGTCGTTCGCGGCGCGCAGGCGCCAGGACATGAGCTGACCCTCGGGCGAGTACCCCGCCAGGCTCATCTCGAGCTGCCGCCGGTTGAACGCGAGTCCGCGGCGCAGCAGGTCGGCCGCGTACTCGTCGTCGCTGCGTGCCACCTTCTCCTTCGCGTGCAGCGCGGCGCTGAGCATCATGACGCCGCGCAGGTGCTCGCTCGTGAGCGTCAGGTGCGTCGCCGCCGTCCGCCGCTGGTTCCCATTGCCGGCAAGCGGCAGCTCGTAGTAGCAGAAGCGCCCGTTCCGGAAGAGCAGGAAGTACCGGAAGTGCGCGTAGTCGCCGAGCTTGATGAGCGCACCCTCCATGAGCTTGGCGTGCTCGGCGTAGTTGGACGCGACCGGCGGCTCGTCGAACGCCGCCGGCGCCAGCAGGTGGCTCAGACCCCACGCGCCGCCCGTGCGGCTCGAGAGGCTCTCCGTGTCCATCGCTAATCCGGAAGCCGAGTCACTGCCGTCGCCCGAGCCCCCAGCGAGCCCGCAGCACTCGAGCGCCATGACGATGGTGATAACGGCTGGCGGGGTTCACTTGGAGTTTGTATTGGAAAGAAAATGGGAGAAAAAAAAAGAGGAACTGTAGATCCAGACCACTGCAACACCAGTTCTAACACATGTTTGACAAACTCTGCCTAGATAGTAGCACCCACCACGACAAGGAGATCTGATCGGATCGATACCGACCGGGTTGACAGGATCCGACCTGCAACGGCGCGATACTATCGAGCCGCGACGATTTGGGTTTTCTGCTTGCATTGACGACCAATCTGATGATCGAGCGCGTTCGGGTCTGCGATGTTGGTGCGGCTGGACGGATGCTCTCCGTGTCGACCGTACTGCGGGAAGTCGACATGCTGCTCTCAGCAGATTCAACTGCTTTGCGGAGACATTGGTTGGCAGTGCGACTGACCATCGGAGCGTACTCGACTGCGCCGTCGACTGTATCGTTGCCGGCGACGACGACGACGCTTCTGTCGCGCGTGTTCAGTGACGCACCAGATCGCGTCGAGAACGGCAGATTCTTCGTCGAGATGCTGCAGCTGGAGATGGCGGCAATGCGCTTAAACTTTCCAGTCGATTTGAGCATGCGAATCGAGGTCGGTCAGCTACGAGAACTCACGGTCCACCGGAACGTCATGAACTTGCACGCATTCGCGTGCCTCTTCTCCGCGCTCCCGCGAGCACGCACGCTCGAGTCGCTGTGCATCGAGGAAGTGGACGTGACGCGCCAGTGGGAGCTCCCGAAACTCGAGTGCGCGTGGCTCGCATATGCGATCTTCCATCCACTCACCGCGACGTCGAGCTGGAGGCGACTCGAACTGCGCAACTGTGACCCGTTCTGCATCGACGAGGTCCTTGACCTCCCGCCTGACCGTAAAGTGGAGATCATCTCAGTGGCGCGGCTGTCGAGACTGCAGCGAAACAAGAAGAGGAAGCGAGCAGGTATCCGTGTGCGAGCGAACGAACAGCGCCCGCCGCCACCAGAGCAAACATCGGCGTTCCATGTGCTGTACGAAGGTAAATCGTCGCTAGCGCCTCGAGTCGCGTGCATCTGCGCAAACACGGCCGTCCACGTCCTTCCGGACGCCACGACGACATGCCTGCTCGTGCTTACGGAGCAGACATGGCTCGAGACGTGCCACTTGCAGACTCGACAGTGGGTCTGCGTGCTGGTGCCGGGTTTTGGTTTTGGCTGGGTGCGTCGAGATACTGTCGAGGCAACCAAGAGTTGGATCCTAGGAGCGCGATACAATCACGACGAGTCCACGAGCTCGCTGTGTCTGGTTCCATCGCTCACGTCGTTGAAGCTCAAGGGCGATTGCCTAAGCATGGCGCGGACGCAGTCTCTCGTGCGCGCGTTTGGCTCTTCTCTCGAGTCTCTCGAGCTCAAGACCGGCCACATGAAGAGCTACCTCCTCCGAGACATCGCGAGGTCCTGTCCTCGCCTTCAAGAGCTTCAGATCAAAACCAAGATGTTCAAGCTCAAAGGTAGCGCACTACGAGAGTTCTTCTCCGACACCATGGTTGCTCGCTGTTTGCGCTCGCTCACACTCAACTGGGGGATTTGCAACCCTCGCGTGCTCTTGGACATGCTATCGAACCCGAACCGGTACCCGCTCGGAAGCGTGCTGGAGAATTTGCACCTCTGCTACGTTCCTCTACCAGACTTTATGGATCGCTACGTGGACTTTGTTAACATGCTACGTCAGAACCGCGTTCTTGAGAGGCTATACCTGAGCGGCGACGCGCAGTTTGAACCATTTGGACTGCTTCTTAACTCCGGTGGAGAGATCGTCGCGTACGAGAAAACAGTACGAGAGCGACTGGCGTTTCTCAGTGTTATCGCAGCGAAGCAGCAACGACCAGAGCTTTCATCAATTTCGCATTCCCTTGCTCGAGATCAAGCGTTTGTAGCATCGACGACAGCGGTCGCCACACCAGCTCAAGCAAGCGTGTTTCGCGACTTGGGTGTGAATCTGCTCAAGATCATCTTTGCATTCGGACTCACGGAGCGAGTCGTCGGTTCGTGGCCACCACCATCCTCTCGTCGTGATCGAGCTTGAGATCGAGATGAGAACCAAGTAACGAGTTGATACTGAGTCTCGACTAGGCAATGAACGTGAAACGTGAAGATGGAACACGACAGTCTCTGATGCATCCGATTCTTCGCGAGTTTCGCGGTGCATGTAGCAGGTCGAGAGCCAATGGAGGATTTGGTCGTCACATCCTGAGAAAACGTGCCGGCATCTCGAGATCGCGAAGAGACACAACTCGAAGCAGTCGGGAAGCCGTCGTAAGAGGGAATCAAAGAGCACGGCACCAATGAGTCAAGAACAGCACGAGCAGCAGCCGGGAGATGACGATGTCGAGCAGCAGCTCAGCGCCACGGCCACGAAGAGCAAGCTTGACAAACTCATGACGGACTTCGCCACATTCGACGACGTCATGCGGATCGGCACTCGCGTGCGTCATTCGTAGCGCCACCACGTGCGACTTACTCGCTAGTTGCACGAACTCACCACCATGTGCTGCTCCGACACGCGCTCGCTCGCGTCCGTGCGTGCGTGCGTGTGCGTGAATGTCTGCGCTTGCGCATGCATGCTCATCGTCTGTAAACAGCAACGCAAAGAGCGAGACGAGTTCCGACTCGCAGAGATGAAGCAGGAGATGGCGCGACTCGAGAAGAAGCTCGAGACCGAGACCAAGAAGCGCGTTGAAATGAACAAGTCGCTGCAAAACTACTGTGACGAGCAGGTTGCGCTTATGACACAAAACTTCGAGGGGCTGCTGGCCGAGCGAGCCAAACAGGTGAACGACCGTCTCGACGCTCTCGCGCTCGAGATCGCGGGCGTCCAGAGCCTTGTAGAGCACGAGAAAATCAGCATCCCGCTCATGATTGAGAACAAGACGAACGAACTCACGCAGAAGCTCGTGGCGTTCATGGACGCGTTTGAGCAAGAGCGCCAGCGCCGCGCGAATCAAGAGGAGACGCTTCTCAAGCGTCTGAGCGACCACGAGCACGCGACCGCAGAGTCGTTTGAGCGCGAACGGGTACGCCGAGCGCTGAGTTGGATGCACAGCCTGCGTTCTTGTCGTAGAGCGAGTACCTGCCTGATGGCTGATCTTCGTTCGTTCGAGTATCAGCGAGACCGAGAACACAAGTACTCGGAGCTCAAGAATGCGCTCGACTCGTACACGTCAAACCGGATACGCGGTGACGAGCGCTTCCAGGCTTTCGCACAAGACGAGATTGCCAAGATCCAGAATGCGCTCGTGGCCGAGGCGCAGGTACGCAGCGAGCATAGATCTTGCGTCGATCCGGAACGCGGATGCGAGGTCGCACGAGAATGCTCACCACTTCGGATCAACGTCAGTCACGCGAGCGCGAGGACGACGAGATCATTGAGGCGCTCAACAGGTACACCGCCAAGCTGCAAGACAGCCTCAAGGTCATCACGAGCCCCGACGCGTAGAGTGCAGAGCTGGAGCCCATTGGAAGCGAATTTACAGGCGGATGGACGCCCGCGTCGTTCTATTCCGCATCTACTGCTTGCTCCTTGACGATTGATCATTTCCCGCCGGTCTCTCGGGCGATCACTTCTCTCTCTCTCTCTCTCTCTCTCTCTCTCTCTCTCGCTCTCGCTCTCTCTCACACGCGTGGCTAGGTGGAATCTAGTCTTCTGTGCCAACACTGTCACCGTCGCTGTCGGCGACACTGTCCTCGGCTTCGCGCGCCGTGATCTCGCTCAGCATGAGCTGATATTTGTTCACGACACGCTGAAGCGCGCGGTTCGTCGCGATTGTCGGCAGGATGTGCATCTTGAGCACCTCGCGCTTGCTCTCGCCCTGCAGAAAAAGCGCGCCACTCCGATTAGGACGCCAATCACATTTTCCCGTTCGTCCATCGACTCTCATTGCAACGCGCACCAGCACATGGGGGATCCACTCGTCATCGCCATTATCCAAACCGTTTGCTGCCTGTTGCTTTGACAACGATGACGCGTGGAATGGACCCATCAGGTCGGCGCAAAGCTCGTCGAGACGATCAACATCTTCGTCCTGCGCCAAGAAGCGCGCGTAGGCTTGGAGCCTGAAGTAGTAGGTAGGACATGAACCATCACGCTGACTATCATCCGATAATACCGAGTTGACAAGCATAGACGAGTCTTCGCACCAGTACAGGTACTCGGTTGGACTCTTGAGCGAGATGGCCGCCACCACCTGGTGCTCCAGATGCGCCCGCGTCACGTTGCGCTGCGTCAGCGCGTCCGTTATGCCGTCAAGCATCGCTGACGCCACGCCACGCTGCGTGCGACTGTAGCCCGACGCGTTCTGCAGCCGGCGAAGTGGTCCGACCTGGAAGATCAGCAAAGGCAGGCAAGAGTGTCAACGCACGTTTTGCAGGCAGGAAAGACGCATACGTATCTGGTATCGCACCGGGATGTCCGCGGTGGCGACCGCGTCCGTCGCCAGCGACGAACTGAAGTCCGAGAACACAAAGCTGTCGTCTGCCACTCGCATCCTGATGCATCGAACGAGACTTAGTAAGTTTGTTCTGCATCGTCGAGATTCCTTTCTACCACACCACGCGACGCACCAGCAGCCCATGCAGAGATCGAACGTGTACGAGATCAGGCTCGACGCCCCCTTGCTCTCGGGATGCGACTTGGCGAACGTCAGGATCGGCTGACCCTTGACGGTGATGTGACAGCGCAGCAGCGTGAGCCGCCGCGCGTCGCTCGGATCTGCAACGTTTGTGATCGCCTCAATCGACTCCGACAGCGTCAGCTGACGCTTGGAGACGTGCCACACTTTCAACGCGCCGCTGGTGAGGATCACGAGTAGGTATGGTGACTGGCGAGGGCTGCACTCGAGCAGCGACAACGGACTCCCAAGCGCTGCAGTGTCCACGCAAGCAGTGTCAGCCGCACGATGCACCAGTTTGTTAGCACGAACGACGCACGTACGCACCGATGCACGGAAACAGCCGCCGCCCACTGAGACTGACGATGTACAGGTCGCCGTTGTCGACTCCGACCGCGCAGAACGCGGCGTTGCCGACCACGCTGACAACGCGCCCGGGGAACCGGTCGATCCACTTGACGCTCCCGCGTGCGGAGCACTGCACGGTTGAGTACACCGGCCCGAGCTCTGGTGGTTTAATCAGCAGGTAGAGTATACACATACACACATGCATCGCGTTCGTCAGCGTAGTCAGCTCTATCGTGGGCATGCTATCTCGCAACAGAACGACCCAGGGGGAGAAACGCACCGATGGTCTCGTCGGCTTGCGGGCTCTTCGCATTGTGTACGTTCACCTCTACGACGGCGATCGAGGAGACTGCCGTCGTGCTGGCGCTAACGTCGATCTCGACCGTAAACTGCAGCCGGAGAGGGAACTCGGGCATCAGCTGCACCCCACTGCCCGAAACGCCTCCGCTTTCGCTGCATGATCACAGCAAGACCATTTAGACATCCATGGGTGTGTGCGGTTCTTTTTAACTCCCATCTCTTTTGATGAGAGCATGTGTCTAACGCACGTGATGTTCAGTGACTTGGACGGGCGCGGAGTGAGTTCTCGCGCCTTCGACACCGCAGTTGACTGAGCCACACTGCTAGCTGTAGCTCGCTCGCCGTCCACGCGCTTCCGCTTCAGGGACGGCTCGGCGCTCTTCTTCCCTTCAGATTTCGATGTGCTGGGAGCTGTTGCTCCGGGTGTCAGAATTGACGGCACTGTTAGAGCTGCACCATTTGCAGGAGAATGCCGAGGTGGCGGTACAAAGTCGCCCTTTCCATCGTCCACAGACGCTCCTGGTGTCACCCGCTCGTGCGGTCCCACGTCAAAGGTCAATGCGCCAGTCATTCGAGCGTCGAGCAGCTGGACATCTGACACGGTTGGCGACACCGACGGCCCGAGAATGTTGCGGATGTGGTTCTCTTTCGACGCCGCGTTTGCCGCGATTGGCTGCGGCGTCGACGTCGAAGGCACAGTAGTATTGCCACTGCTGCTGCTGCTGGTCTGCAGGAGCTCCGGCGCGATGCGCTTCTTGTCGCTTTTTCGCTGAACTGACAAAACGTTAACAGTTGGTCGAGCTGCTGGATCACTGCTCCCTGTCGCACCACCAGCAGCAGAGGCTGATTTCCTCTTCGGAACCAGCGTGTTGACGCCGTTCGACGCTGCAGCGGGCGTCAATGCTTGCGCTCCAGACTTCTCTTCCAACTTGCCATTCACCACGAAAGGTAAACGAATCAGCACCTGCACATCTACGAGCACAATTGGAGCTTTGCTCGCCACTCAATACCTGCAACTGGATCGGGTTCTCCACCAGCGTTGACGCGAGTGTGATTCCAGCACGAGAGCCATACTAGGAAACATCTCATGATCCCTACCGTCAGCTCGATACGTCGCAACAAGTCGAACAAAGCGTAAACGACAGCAGCATGCACCAGACAAGCCCACCTTGGCCTGCAGCAGCTTGCTCTGGCGCACGTCGGAGATCGGTGTCCCGATCTCGTCGGGCTCGAACTGGAAACAGCAGAGCGTACCGTCGAGCGACGCCGCAAGCAGCAATGACGCGCTCGCCGACCACGAGAGGTCCGTCACGGACGCGTCGAAGCAGTCGACGACGACCGCGAGCGGCCGCGCCAGATGAGCGAGCCAGATGCTCACGGTCGCGTCGTCGCCCCCTACGGCGCAGCACGCAAACTCCTTGTCCGCGCCACTCGCCAGTAGCTTCGGGTTGAATCGTGCGCATGTGACGACACCCTGATGGCCCACGAACTTGACGTCGTGCGACCACGTCGCGCGGGCCAGCATCGCCGCGACGTTCTTCTTGGATGTGAACGCGTGCGTGGCGCAGAGCGCTGAGCCGTCGGGCGACCACGACGGCCGCCGGAAGTGCGACATGGACGCGCACGACTCGAACGGCTCGGAGATGACTGCAATCTCCTGTTATCATCGACCCATTCATTGCCCAGCAAAGCCGATCAACACTGTCAGTAGTCACCTACGGTTCGCCGTGCAGCACTCTCTCCAATATACCTTCCAGTCATCCACGCGCCAGAGACGGACGGTCTTATCCTCGCCCGCACTCGCGAGGTACTTGCCGACAGGGTCCCACGCGACGCCCTTAACCCATCCCGTGTGGCCCACAAGCGTGCGCAGCGGCTGGTGCATCACGGCGCTCGCGCCACCAGCGAGCGCGCCGACGTCCCAGACGAGGATCGTGTTGTCAATGCTGCATGTCGCGAGCATGCGGTCGTCTGGGGACCACGCGACGTCCTGCACGTCTGCAGAGCTTTGAGGTTAGCCTTGTTCTCGTATCTTTTCGGTTTGCTCTTTTCCTTTTACTATAGGATCGCCCGACTTGCCCATTGTGTGGCGCTTAAGCGTCGCGCAGCGCACCCAGTTCTGCTTGTTGGGCTTGGCGTTCGAGCCGAAGGGCACGGGCGGCGGCGCGCCTGGCTGCAGCTCGTAGAGCAGCACGAGCTGGTCGTCCGAGCCGGACGCGAGATACCTGCTCACTCGAGCCCAGCAACGCAACAGCGGCGTTAGCATTTGCAGCTCAATCTGTCTAACCTCATCTCATCTCAGCGCTAGTAGGAGCGCACCGGCCGTGTCCCGCCCAGCGCACGCAGTTCACTGCCTGCTGGTGGAATGCGAGCGTCGCGAGTAGCTCGAAGGTCGCGATGCCGTCGCCGTTCTGCGGCTCGAGCGACCAGAGCTTCACGCTGTTGTCTATTGGCAGAGGCTGCGTTAGTTCTTCGTCCGGACTAACGCGCTCGCGGCGTATCCAGCATGTGCGACGCACCGCCACCAGCTGTGGCGAAGAGCGGGAGGCTTGGATGCGCGTCGACGCCATAGATCGCGCAGGCTGGGGGAGGCAGGCGAGAGAGAGAAGTGCTGTGAGCGGAGGAGCTGTGTGCGTGCGGGTGGGCAGCTGACGCGGTGGCGCACTTGTCTCTGGCGAGCTCTCGTGCTTGACGTCCGCCGGCTTCTCGAGCAGCATGCTGATGCTGGTGGGCAGGTGTGCCTTTGCGCGACTTTGACTTGCGCTTTGTATGCAAATTCAAAATGTTTTTCGCCAAGCTCCCAACTCGTTCGTTTATAACAGTAGAATGGTCCGAAGGAGAGCAAATGCAGGCCGCGCCCGCAACTCCCCGAGGCTTCCTCTTCGCCCATAGAGGCCGGTATCTTCCGACGCCGTCCCTGGTCTTCTCCGTCGTCGTCACCACCGCGCTCTTCACCCGCGAATCCGTCACACCGAGTCGAGCACCGGCTCCGACTCCGATTCAGCACCACCAATGACGACGCCTAAGACTTCTACGCGGCCCTTGTGCCGCTGATACAATCGCGCTTGCCGCAGCTGATGGCGTTCCGACTACCGGTGCCGACGACACAGTGGGTCCAACAAACCCGATCGAAGCAGCAGCAGCCGGTCGAGCAGCTCACACACAACTCGGTACCGCCGCAGAAGCACGTGGCTCGATGACAGCACCGGTGCCGGCCGCTCCCAAGTAACAACAAGTACAAGACGCAGCTTTAACGCGACGCCAAGCGCCGAGTGCAGCAGTAGCTCGCCGCCTGCAATGTACTGCGTGGCAAGAACGCCAAGTTCGCGCGCCGCCTCAGCAGCGTGCAGCCGAAAGTGTCCACCTTCCACACCCCCGAGCGGTGTCCAAACGCGCGGGTAACGACCTTCGAGCGCTCTTCAACCACGTCGAAGCTGCCGGCTGTGGGCCCACAGTTCCGCTTCTGAGCGAGCCAACGCTCTGTGAGTCGTCTTCGTCGTCTCCGCCGTCTGCGTCAAGCTCAGTCGCGTGATCGTCTTCCAAGCTGCATCTCCACGACGTCTTTTCACGTCGCGAAAGTCCCAATCGTTTGCGCCAAGAGATGGCACGGAGCACTCTTGCGTTGCAGTCTCATCGAAATGGCAGCGCGGGGGTCCCGACATCTCGTGATGCCAGTCCAGGTAGCATACTCGGCAGCAGCGCATGCACCACAACAACCGCTTAATCACGCAGCAACATCCGGAAGAGTGTCATACTCGTCTCCGGTGGTTTCGCCAGCACAGATCGCCCCGATCAAACATACAATACGACCGCGCGCTTGACGTGCGCCATGATAGGCTCCATCAGCTCGCGCAGGAACGGATCCAGCAGGTGCGCTTGCTCCATGTACCGGTCCAGCTATCCGGGTTGGCGCGTTGGATGACCCGAGTCGCAAGTTCGTCGCGCGTTTGTCATCACTTTTGTGGTTTGGCAGCAGACAGAGAATGAAGACAGCGAGAGGAGGCACGTACGATCGTCGCGATGGCCGCACACTTGC
>JAASFZ010000262.1:0-23268 GCA_023334075.1 Globisporangium nunn | reverse complement strand
CCACAAGATTGTGTGCGATCGTGCTTTGGGCCGCGTTCGTTCTTCATGGGTGGTAGCGGGTGTATTTGTATGACGGTGTTGGTGTTTGGTGCGGTGTGTGATGTAGTAGTAGTAGTATTTGTAGTTGTTGTTGTTGTTGTGTGTGTGGATCTGTCGTGATGGAGTATGTGGTGTTGCGTGTGTGTTTGGTGAAGAGTGTGGGCTGTAGGCGTGTTTTTAGGCTTGCTGGCTCGCCTTTCAATGTTACATTTGGATCCACTAATTCCGGTATTGCAATATCGAGCCTACACCTAATTACAATCTTGCTAAAGGCTTGAGCTTGGATCCCGGCTCGTATGTGACCTTTGGATCCCTTAACCTTAGATTCCGTTCAGATGCGGTGCGCAATTGCAATGGTTGTAATCATACTTCCCGTTGTCCCACTCTCGCATGTTGCAGTGTCCAAGCAGGCAAGATCGGAGGACTCACTGTGCGATCCGCCCGATCGAGCAAAGATCGAAGCGACTCAGCGACCGGCCTCGATGACCGCCATCTCGCCGGAAGCCGAGACGCAGCTGCGCGCGCTCGCGTGGATCTGCTTTTGTTGCCCGGGACTCTTTAACGCGCTACTGTCGCTCGCTGGCGGCCTCGCGGACCCGCGTGTGGCGTTCGCTGGCACCGCAATTGTGGCGCTGAGCTTTGCGGTGAGCGGACTGGTGGCCGCCGCGCTCGTGCCAGCACTCGGGCTACGGCGCGCGCTCACGCTCGGCGCTGCAGGCTACGCCGCGTACACGGCGGCGCTATGGAATGTGCAGGCCGGGTGGGTGGCGCCGCTGCCGCTGTACTTCGGCGCGTGCGCGGTCCAAGGGCTCGCGGCGGCGCTGCTCTGGACGGCGCAGGGGGCAATGATGATGAGCTACTCGAGTCCCGAGGCGCGCGGCGCGAGCGTCGGCAGTTTCTGGATCGTGTTCAACCTGGGCGCCACGGCCGGCGGCGTGCTTGGCTTCGCGCTCAACTTTAACAACAGAGCGGCGGTACACGCGTCCAGCAGCATGTACGCAGCGTTCCTGGTGGTCATGGTCGCGGGCGCCATGCTCGCGTGGGGAGTCATTCGAGACGCGGACAGCATCTTGAGCAGCGCTGCGGGATACCGAGGACGAGAGCTCCGGCGAGAGGACGCGACATCACACCAGGAGCGGACGGAGAAGAAGTTGACTCGCATCGAGTCGTTGCGTGCGTGGTGGATGTCGTGGGGTGCCGGCGCGCGCAACGCCTGGAACATCGTCTCCAGCCGCACGCACCGCAAGATCATGCTTGGACTGGTGCCGCTCTTCGCGTACAGCAACTGGTTCTACGCCTACAACTCGTTCTACAACGTCTCGGTTTTCAACGCGCGCACGGGCGGGCTCGCAAGCGCGTGCTACTGGCTCGGACAGACTGTCGCTGCGTTTGTGTTTGGGCGATACCTCGACGACCAGATGCGCGCGCGCCGGGAGAAAGGATCGCATGGCCCGTGGGTTATCGCGCGGCAGACTCTGTTCGCGTACTGCTTGCTGACGACAGCCATGTGGTCGCTGGGCTGGTTCGTGCAGAACTCGTGGCTGCACTTGAGCTACGAGCAACGCCTCAACTTGGACATCTTGACAACGGAGGTGTCGAGGCTGCTTCCAGCGCTGGCGCTTTACATTGTCTACGGCCTGCACGACGCGCTCTGCGAGGTGTGGCTCTTCTGGTTCCTGGGGCAAGTGGCCGGGAACGACGTGGCAGTCGCGAGTTGCTACGCTGGCGTCTTCCAAAGCGTGCAGGCGGCGAGCGCTGCAGTCGCGTGGTACTTTGGCGCCATTCAAATGGCTCCGCTGCTGCAGCTGCAGATCAACTTTGGGATCTGCCTCGTGGCGATCGCGTGCGCCGTGCGCAGTTGTCACTACGCGTCGCGGAGCGTGAAGGGCATCAGCGCCGAGTCGGTCAAGCTGCTCGGAGACGCGTAACCTGGAGGTTATGTTTTCGAGGGGACCCATAACGCAATGCAGCAACGTTTTCTGTTCAGATTTAGAACTTCTGTGCATTCTGATTCAGAAAACAATGGCCGAGCCAAAGTCGGCAAGAGCTCTCCTCTCCTCGCCGAGTTCAAGCGACACCAGCGGCGACAGATGGCGGACGAAGCGTCGGGCAGCAGCGCCGCGAGACGACGCTCGGAGCGCGGCGACGATGACGACGCGCCGCTCAGTGGCGGCGGCTACGACGCAGACGCCTCGCTGGACGCGTCGCTGCGGCACCGGAAGCAGCGCAGTCAGCGCAGCCGGCGCCGCCAGGCGCTCGGCGCCTGCATGCAGTCGATGAAGGGACAGGTGGCATTCCTGCAGCTGCTGGTGCGGCGGCAGGTAGAGAAGACGAGCCTCGTTACGTCCAGCGAGCGCGATTGCGACTGCACGAGGGATCTCAGCGCGCTGTCGTTCTCGTCGCTGTCACCGGTGCGCCGCGCAGGTGTCGACGCAGCGACGTTCCCCGACACGAGCGCGGCAAAACGCCTACTGTTCCACGAGGACACGTGGGAGCTTGACAGCGAGCCTGGATGCACGCGAGATTCGTCCGGCGCAGAGAACGCGGCGGTGGCTCGTGTCGCCGAGCTGGAGCGCGAGAACGTCGCGCTCAAGGAGCAGATGGTGCGTCACGGCGAGGACTCGAACGAGACTGTGACAGAGCTGCTCAACGAGATCAAGGTGCTGAAGCGAGCTGCGCGCACAAGGGAGGAAGAGAACGCTCGCTTGCGAGCAGTTGTGCAGCAACTCACGAAGCATTCGCGCGAGGAATCACCCGAGCCAGCTGCCACCGCCGAAGACTCGGCCATTGCGGGCAAGAGCGAGCAGTCCGAAAGCGAGAACCAGATCGAGGATCAGGCAGCGGCCGCTGTAGCAGTACGCGAGCACGAAGCTGCGGGAAAAAAATCCCTGTCCGCGGTAACGAAGCCTGCAAACCAGCAGCGCGAGCAGTCGTCCGCCGCTGTTCACATCGGCCATGAACGCTGCCAAGTTAAGATCCACGAGCTGTGGCAGACGATCAAAAACCTCAAGGTGTACGTGGAGACGTACCGCATCGAGAGCATTGACCTGAAGGCGCAGCGCGACGAGGCTGTGGCGTCGGCTGAGCGTGCGTGGAAGGACAACGCAACGCTGGCAAGCAACTCGAACCCGCAGGCGAAAATCAAGTACTTGCAGGCAGTGAAGGACGAGAATGCGGTGCTGGCGAAGAAGATCCGCGAGTTGCAGTCACGATTGACTGCCCAACAGGCGAAACGAGCCGCGAAGCGAGCTGGCGTGGGTGATCCGCGCGAGTCTTCGCAGAGCGACATCTCCGAATCTCTCGAGGAGAGCACGCTGGAGCCACTCGAGATGCTCGAGTGCGACGGCAATACCGGCGACTCGGAGCCGGAACGCAGCAAGCTTTTCCGCAAGATGTGGCAGCACAACAAGGAGCTTGAGGCGGAGATCGCGCGCCTGCGGGGGCAGAAGCAAGAGTTGACGACACGGCGAGGGCGATCCAGCTCAGCTACGTCGAGCACTTCGACCTCGTCCGCTCCGAGCAATGGGGCAGTCGGCAGGTGGCTGACGGCGAGCGGCCGCAGGCATCGGCGACAGCCACCGACGACGGTCGCCTAGTTGGTCATAGGTCCCGACTCTGCCTGCAGCCGTTGCGTTCGAGCAGGAAGCAACACAGTCGATGGATGCTACCGAGGTGTTTTGCATATGAGGAGTGGAATGACCCTCTCTATTTAATCCACGCAAAATAAACAGGTATCAGCATGGTCAGAATCGCCCACAAGCCAAGGCAAACTGGAGGAATGGCGCGGGCAGCGGGCTCGCTCGCGGAGCAGGTGGCGCTCGGCGCGATGGCAGTGGCGCTCGGCAGCAGTGGGAGCGGCGTCGGGTCTGCGACTGTCGCGAACGACGCCAGCAGCGGTGACCGCGCGAGCTCTGCGCGCGTCGTGCAGCTGAGCTCCTCATCCGGCGGCGACTCGCCGCTGCCGGCGGGATGGCAGCGGGTGACGCACGACTCGGGGCTGCCGTGCTACGTGCATGAGCAGGAGCGGCTGGTGTGCTGGTCCAAGCCGTACGTGCTCGATCAATTGTGCTCGTCCAGCAAGTTCGTGGATGCGGTGCAGCAGCACGTGCCGCCGCTGAGGCTCTTCAAGGTGCCGCCAGCGCGCGAGACGGCGAGCGGGAATGTGCGTCGCCGAACGAACCAAATAAGTAAAGTCCGCATTGTGTCCAGTCGGTTGCTAACGCGTGCTGCCTCACAGCAGCAGCAGCAGCAGCAGCAGATAAAGAAGCGGAAGCTACGGGCGCCGGAACCGGAGCGGCAGCAGGAGGCGACAACGGCGGCGAAAGCGGCGGTGCCAGCGCCAGCACTGGAGAAGCCGCAGGAGCTGCCGAAAGAGCAAGATCCCCAGCCGTCGATGGTACGTCCGCTTCTGCCTTGATGCTGTCGGCGTAATGCGACGCACTGTGACGCCGTTTACGCTGCACGCAGACGTTCGAAGAGTTCAAGGCGCTTCCGATCTCAGACCCGAGGATTTTGCAGGTAGAAAGGCGACGACGTCTACCGCCTTTAGGGTGGACTGCTAACGCGCATGCTTGTCGTCGCTGTAGGTGTGCGCAGAGCTGTCGTACAAGACGCCGGCGCAGGTTTTACAGGAGTACCAGAATCGCAACCGCGGGATCTCAATCAACTACAACACACACTCGATCGACCAAGACGGCGCGAAGCTCTTCAAGACGATCGTGTCGACAGGCAGCACTGCCGCAGAGGTAGCGACGTGCTGTGATGCGTATGTGGGAGACGTCAAACGAGCCGCTGAAAGTCTCGTGATTGGCTGTGCTGAAGGGGATCGCATCGACGAAACGAGTCGCGAAGCAGCTTGGCGCGCAGTCGCTACTCGGAATGCTCCATGAGCGCACCGCGAAGACATACTACGCGATCGCGGAGCTCTACAGTAGCACAGCGAAAAACCCGACAGCGATTGGCGATTCGTCCTCCACGCACGTGTTCGCTCCTGCGAACGGATATGGGGGCAGGGACGAGGTCTACCGCCGGGCAGTCGATCCTCGCCTGAATCGTTCTGCAGCCCCAGCAGTAGCAGCAGGCGCTGGTGCTGGTACTGCTGGTGGTGCAGGACGAGGAAAAAAGAGAGACCGGCGGTCGGGCGGGTCTATCGGCGGAGGAACATTTGCTGTTGACTACAGCGGCGAGGGTGTGGGCGAGTACCTGGAAGCCTCAGCTGCAGCAACGGCGGCGGGGTATCCGCAGGCAGCGCGAGGGTATTGGGGAGGAGGAGGGGGAGGCTATCCGCCGCACTATGGCTCGTCCGGTGCGTGGCGGTCAGAGAGGGGCGCGTACGCATCGGAGCAGCGCGGTGACGAGCGCGAGCGCGTGGTCGAGTACTCGCAAGCGCCTCCGGCGTACGCCTATAGCCAGCAGCAGCAGCAGCAGCAGCAGTACTATTATGACTACTACGGGAATGAGGCGGCGGCGTATGGGTACGGAGGCAGCGGTGGTGCCGGTGTTGGTGGTGATGGCGAAAGAGGTGGCAGTGGGCATCCGCCCTATGCGGCAGCAGGAGCAGGAGTTGCAGCAACTGCTGCTGCTGGCGCTGGGGCAGGTGCGCACGGCTATGGCTCCGCGCCGCCTCCGGGCTACGGGCTGGCGCCGGCAGTCGGAGCGTACGGCGCTCCCGACAGCCGCTACTACGCGCAGCAGCAGCAACCGCCGCAGCGCTCGCAGGCGCCGCCGGTGGAGGGCGTCTACGGGCAGCTCAAGGTGCGGCGGCGGACAGACCCGTAACTGAGGTGTATGTGAATGAAAAAGGGCGCATTTGCCGCGATCCGATTCTGTAGCTCCAGCTGGTTTGAGGCATACTCAACTCAAGCTTCTTGTATTTTTGTGTCGAAACTCAGGGAATGTTCGTTGAAGCCGGTCACGCTTTCAATTGACGACATGGCGGCACCTCACTTGCCGTTTGTATGCGCTATCATAAAGGCCACTACAAGCGAGCGAGCGAGCGAGCGAGCAATGTCGCGCTACTGCCGCCGCCAAGCCCCGAGTCGCCAATCCGCCAGTATGGAGGGCTACCTGCTCGTGTTCACCAAGGATCGCACGGCGCAGGTGCGCTACTGCGTGCTCGACTGCGGGGTCCTTCGCTGCTCCGAGCGAATCGGCGGCGGCGTCGTGGACTGCATCGAGCTCACCCGCCACCGCGTGCGCGTCAAGCCGCTCGTGGGCGGCAACGTGAGCCCCAACCGCTTTGCCGTGCACGCGAGCGAGGTAAAGCGCAAGGACGAGGCCGGCCGCCTGGCCGCCGTGGCGCTGCGCGAGGCCTCGCACGTGTTCGCAGCCGCCACATCGGACGCCATGTGCCGCTGGGTCAACGCTATCCACAACTGGCGCCGCCACACGTTCGACGACCCGCTCGCAGACTTGTCCCCCGACGAGCAGCGTCGCCGGCGCGCAGCGCTCGATGCCGACCGTCTCAGCATCCTGGAGCTCGCGGCGCGCTTCGACATCCGTCTTGTGGGCTGCCGACGTATCGCCGGCGCAGCTGCCGTGGACCCAGCAGTAGCAGCAGCAGCAGCAGCAAACGCGGCAGACTCCAAGACGAAGAAGACGACCAAGTTCCCCAAAATCCGGCCCATTACCGCCATCAGTGAGGCGGCGGCGCGCAAGGTGCTGCACATGCGGCCAACACGAGGTCTCATCGCGTCGCTGCTGCCGAGCTTCCCGACGGCAGCAAAGCGCGATTCGAGCTAACTAACCGCACCGATCAACCGATTGATCGTTCGTATCTGTCGCGAGACTCAAGAGACCGACCGCGAAGACTCATAGAGTACACCACCCAACTGTCAAATAAGTACAAGTACAGACGAGAAATTGACAAGCAGAAGGCGTAACCCCAGCCAACGAATGCTCCGATTCCAATGCGTCGGTATCGATCTGCGCTTCTTTTCTCCTCCTGCCTTCTCCATCCCTGGAGATCACAAGCCTACACCGCGTTGATACTGGGGGAAACGTGTTTCTTGTCCCGTCCGCTTCCTTCGCTTTGCTTCGGCGATCGAGCGCAGTGCTCTACAGGTAGAGACCCTCCGGGATGTTCGCCTTCTTCCGGTACAGCGCCTTCTCCTTCGCCTTCCGGAAGTCCGACTGCGTCACGCGCATGCGACGCTCGCGCAGCGCCAGCAGCCCGGCTTCTGTGCACACGGCCTTGATGTCCGCGCCGGAGAGCTCGTCCTTCGCCATCACGAACTCCTCCAGGTCCACGTCCTCCGACAGACTCATGCGGCCCGTGTGGATGTTGAAGATGCGGCGCTTTGTCTTGATGTCTGGGAGCGGGAACTCGATCTGCAGCAGCCAGCCAGCCAGCCAGAAACACTAGTGAGTGACCGATTACCTACCTCAACCTCACTACTTTCCACACACTGCAGTTCACACGCACCTTTCTGTCGATTCGGCCCGGCCGAATGAGCGCCGGGTCCAAACTCTCGATCGCATTCGTCGCCATGATCACCTTGACGTCACCGCGCTCGTCGAAGCCGTCAAGCTGGTTCAGCAGCTCGAGCATCGTACGCTGGATCTCGCGTGTGCCGCCGCTGCTCGAGTCGTAACGCTTGCTGCCGACGGCGTCGATCTCGTCGATGAACACGATCGACGGCGCGTGGTCGTCTGCGACGCGGAACATCTCGCGCACGAGCTTCGGACCGTCGCCCAGGTACTTTTGGATCAGCTCTGAGCCCACCACGCGCAGAAACGTCGCCGACGTCTGATTCGCCACCGCCTTCGCCAGCAGTGTCTTGCCGGTGCCCGGCTCGCCGTACAGGATCACTCCCTTCGGCGGCCGGATGCCGATACCCTCGTAAAGCTCCGGATGCGTGAGCGGGAGCTCCACCGCCTCCTTGATCTCCTGGATCTGCGTCTCGAGCCCACCGATATCGGCGTACGACTCGAGCGGCGCCTTGTCCACCTTCATGACGCTCACCATCGGGTCTGTGTCGTCCGCGAGGATGCCGACGACCGACATGACCTTATTGTGCAGCAGCACGGAGCAGCCGGGCTCGAGCATGTCCTGGTTGACGAACGACATGACACCGACATAGTACTCGGGGCCAACCGACGACGACACGATCGCGTGGTTGTCGTCGATCATCTCCTCGAGCGTGCCGACGCCCATGGGCGTGCCGCGCAGGTCGTCCACCTTAGAACGTTCCTCCTCGTCCTTCTCGTGCTTGGGCTTCATGACCTCCTGGTTCTGAATGAACTCCTGCTCCATGAGCAGGAAGTCCTTGATGCGCTCGAGCTTGAGCAGCCGGAGCTTGCACTTGGCCGTCGGGTACACGGGCGGGATGCGCACGGCCACCGACGGCCCTTTCTTCTTCTTGCGGCGGCGCGTGGGGCCGCCGCCGCGCGGCTCGAACTTCTTCTTCTTCTTGGCCGCGTCGTCGTTCTTCTTCTTGGCCGCGTCCTCGCGCGACTGCCGCGGGAGTCCGCTCTGGCCCTGCCCCATGCTGCTTGGCGGAACTGCCTGCCTTGCCTGGGCTTCGAAGCTTCCAACTGGTTTGGTTGTTTCTCGCTCACACACAGCACAAAGATCTCGACCTCCTCCCCCTCCACACCAGACCACACTATATTACGCGATCCAAAGCCTTTCCAGCGAATCAGCGAGCGCTACGCTCTCTCATAGGCTGAAATCGACCCAAACGCTCTGTCATTCGCTAAAAATGCAAAATGGCTTCGCCTCATGTGGCTCTTGCCACATGCGCTGCTCGCATTCCACGAGCCATTCCGACACGGCGTCGACGGCAACTCTGCCGCTGGTGATTAGTTGGGACCCGCCTGACACTCTGCGCGACTCTGACTCGGAGCCTTGTGGTCGGACGCCAGGAGCATGACGCTGCAGTCTACGACCAACGGCGTGCGCTGCGCTCTTTGCCCAAATACTCCGAACTCTGATATCGCTGCTCGGCTGGCGCGACCACTATTCATAGTGCCCGCAGCAGCAGGCGTAACAAACCTTATTTTTGCGCGCGCGCTCGGCGGCGGCATGTCCGCGCCACAAGCCAAGAAGTGATAACCTCTCCGTAGCGCCAGATTAACGCTGCCGTCATAGAACACTCGCCTCTCGACGTCTCATCGACCACATACACGCGCAGCTTGAACGGATTTCTATCACGACGAGGAGCATGGCGAGCAACAACAGCAGCAGTGGCGCCGCGAGTGACGAGATCACTGCGCCACTCACAAACTCGTCGGCCACCTACGCGCCCGCTTCCTCGACCGCTTCCTTGACCGCTTCTTCGACTTCGTCGTTGTCGTCGCCGGGAGCGGCGATCTTCCCAGACAGACAAAGTGAGTTGGCTGGCAGCGCCTCGAGATCGCCGACCACCGCGGAGAAAGAGGCACGTCACTCACCACAGAGGTCGGGGTCGCCGAACGATGCCGAGGGCTCCACTGCGCTGTCGCCTCGTCTTCGCCCGGACACGTACTCGTTCGTGGTCTCCGGCACTACGTTCCAGATCGACCTCAAGTACAAGTTGCTCAAGCCTATCGGTCACGGCGCGTACGGAGTTGTCATGTACGAAAACCGGCCATTCACGATGCAGCAATGCGTGTGCCAACTTGTAGTAAGCGGGATGCTATATCTTTGGCTCACCATCATGCGCTTTTGGTATGTTCTCCTACCGATGCAGCTCGGCGGAGAACACTGACTCGAAGGAGAAAGTTGCGATCAAGAAGATCTCCAAGGCATTCGAGGACATCGTGGACGGGAAGCGAATCTTGCGCGAGATCAAGCTCCTGCAGCATTTCGACCACGAGAATGTCATTTCGATCGTGGATCTGCTGCCGCCGGCGTCGGTGACCGAGTTCGAGGACGTCTACATCATCTCGGATCTCATGGAAACCGACTTGCATCGCATCATCTACTCCCGCCAGCCGCTCACGGACGACCACATCCAGTACTTCCTCTACCAGGTAGGAGGATTCTTGATCTCCGAGAAAGAGAGAGAGAGAGAGAGAGCGATAGAGAGATAGGCCTGCGACTCGAACTGATGCATCCTTACTGGTGTCATCCGCATAGATCCTGCGCGCGCTCAAGTACATCCACTCGGCAAATGTGTTGCATCGCGACCTCAAGCCTTCGAACTTGCTGCTTAACTCGAACTGCGACCTCAAGATTTGCGACTTTGGGCTCGCGCGCGGCGTCGAGCCGGACGAGGACAACATGGAGCTGACTGAGTACGTCGTCACGCGCTGGTACCGCGCGCCGGAGATCATGCTTTCGACGAAGGAATACACGAAAGCAATCGACATCTGGTCCACGGGCTGCATCTTCGCGGAACTGCTCGGTCGTAAGCCGCTCTTTCCGGGCGACGACTACATCCACCAGCTCCAGATCATCTGCGACAAGCTCGGGACACCGCGAGAAGACGAGCTCACGTTTGTGACGAGTGAGAAGGCGAGGCGATTCATGAAGAACCAGCCAATGAAGCCCGGCATCCCGTTCTCCAAGCTGTACCCGACGACGAACCCAGTCGCGATCGACTTGCTCGACAAGATGCTCGTGTTTGACCCTGCGAAGCGCATCTCGGTCGAGGAAGCGCTCGCGCACCCGTACTTGGACTCGCTCCACAACGTCGACGACGAGCCTGTGGCGGACAGTGTCTTTAGCTTCGACTTCGAGAAAGAAGAGCTCACGAAGACGCGTCTGCAGGAGCTTATCTTCGAGTGCGTGGACTGGTTTGCATTCTTGCTATGTGCTGACGAGTCGTATGCTAACAAGATCAACTCGTGCTCCCTCACCATGAGCAGAGAAATCTGCAAGTTCCACCCCGAAGCGCAATTCGTTGGTGGCAAGGCGAAGAAGGCGTCGGCGCCTAACACTCCTCCGAACGATCCCAAGGTCGCGCAGATCTTGAGCCCAAGGTGCGACAAGCTGTCTGGTTGTTTAGCCAACCGAGTTGTCAAACTCGAACTGATGTTGCGAGTTCTTTTTGGCAGCAACACTGGGAGCGAGGAGTAGCGACACTGAAGCGAGCATCCTTGCCAGCATGAGCCGAGCCACATTACACGCCGCCTGCACACAAGGACACGAGCAGACAAGCAGAAACATCGATCTCCAGAACGACACTCGAAGAAACTGGAGAACTCGCCCGCCTCGGACAGTGACAACCGCAGAGATCTCACAGTAAACCAATCGAGAGAGTTGCGAGAATGAATGCACATCGAAATCTTCTGCTTGCCTTGCCATCAAATCGCTCTGCCTCTATCGCTCTGTCTCTATGCTCGTCGGACTCCCTCAAGTAGAAACCTCCTTCGCCTTGTCACTGTAGTAGTTGGTCCATGGCCCGCTGCCCTTCGCATAGAAATCCATCGGGTACGAGCCTTCCTGCCACTCTGCGCGCTCCAGACAAACTTCAGCCTCGTACGGCGACAGGAGAGGCTACATCACACGCAAGAAATGAGCACCAGGACGAAACGAACAGATACTCACGGAAAACCTTCATCGCATCGCTCTTCCCTACCTTGGTGAACGCGTAGCCCCAGTCAATAGAAAGTCGCGGACACGCAACTTGAATCCACGCGTCGACATCGTGGAACCGAGCGAGCTGTACGTGCAACGCCCACGAATACCAGACATTAACATACGAGCAAACAAAGAATCGCCTCCTCCCTCTTCCCTGATGTTCCCACCTTGTCAGGGAAGATCTCTGAAAGCAGCAGCACAAAGTATTGCTTGCCGCGCTCTTGCAGCAGCTTCGTGAGCCGGTCGAGGACCAGAGGGTTGCCTTGACGGCCGAGTGTGCCAAGGATGATGCCAAACCGCTGCGCCGATTTCGCGGTCGCGATCGCGTCAGCGCGGATGGCCATCATCTGTGGGAGGTCGTACTTCTCGATTGAGAGCACCTTTGGGTACGGATCATAGCGATACGCCTTCAACGCGGGGTTCGCGATCATCGCCGACTTTTGTGTCATAACGCACCACGTCGGAGGTTAGCGAGAGAAGAACTCATAGCCTCACACTTCATCCCAGCTACCGCATTGAGCATACCTCGAGGTGGAATCGACCGTCCGCGATGAACACGAGAGCGTCGACACCGTCGATGATTGGAGACGTGCAGCCAAGCACCTCGCCAGGGGACAGCGGCTTCACCTGAGGAATTGACATGCTCGGGAAATACTCGAGCAGCTTGGTCGACGCCACGTGAATGGAGCTCGCGAACTGGATCGTCCCCATCAGCGCGATCTGGAAAAACAACCCGAATAGGTCAGCGAACTTGTTTTCGACACTGAGTGATCGTATCATGGTGCGATGCTTGCCGTACCTTTGTCTCCGGTTCGAACGTGAGCTTCATGCACTCGATAAGCTGTGAACACGGTTGTGACGCCACATGAGACTTTGACCCGCCACAGTCAAGCAAGTGCCTAAAGCACGGCAAAACTGCTTTCCCCGTACATGGTCAATGTCGATCGAGATGTCCACAAACACGTATAGCATCTTGATGGTTGTGACGTCGATCGGCACCAGGCAACTGTGGCCGTAGTGGACCATGAAGTCTGCGCCGAGCGCGATCGCAGTGAGGTCGTCCACGCAACACGCGCCGTACGTGACCTACAACACAGGATCGCACTGTGAGTCCTCGATGTGGTCGTTGACAGAGAACGCGTCCCTTATGGCGCCACTTATTGCAAAGATCCCGAAAAGTAGCACGCACATCGCCGAGGATGATCGTGTCGGCGCCAGCGAAGCGCTCAATGATATCCGAGATCACGCACGAATACAGGAGGAGACCTTCGGGAAACTGCAGCGCCACGCGCTTGCTGCCCGCCTGGCGGATACGCCACACCGTCTTGCGGATCTCGAAGTTGTAGTTCCATGGCAGCTGCATGCGCCACAGCGATCAGCACAATCTCATCATCACCGTCTTCATCAACAGCAGAAGATTTTCCATGAAGGTAGCGTTGGCGCCGCGCACCTGGGCGATCGCCTTCGTCAGCTCTGGGTCGTTCTGGATGTCGTCGGGGATCTGGTTGGCTAGACGGCGCCGCGCTGCCGCCTCCGACGGCTTACGCTTCGCGCGTGGCTTGCGCACTGCAAGTTCAGCACTTGTGCAGCTGCTTGTCCCGTCAGTTCGATAGTTAGCACAAAGCGATGCACGCACGAGAGTCGCGTCAGTCTTGCGGTGGTGCTAGTCAGCGTATCTCCTCCACATCACCAGACGACACAACTGCGAACGCACCCGCACTGGTCGCTGTTGGTACAGCAGCCGCCGCTCACTACGGCATTCTCGCCGCTTGCTGATGCCGCTTTTCTTCCCGAGAAGCGTGGTGGCTCCGCTGACGCAGGCAGCGCTGTTGGCGCGAGCACATCGGATGTCGGGGAGGTGCTCATGTTGGTTGGTGCAGGTGGTCGAAATGGTGTTTATGAACACCAGAATACGGATTACTGTGAGGCCTCGACAAAGTGCGATTTGAGAAATACCGCGTATAGCTGGACAAAGTTCGATCTACCCATTTGAAGAGGTCGCTGAGACCTTCGAAAATGTATACATAATACACATCATGGTTGCAGCCAATCAAATGGAGCTTGCGAATGGTAAAAAACAGAGCGATCAGCACATCTTCATTACGCATACTTGTGTAAAATGCATTGAAACCTGCTCTGCACAGCTACAGCATACAAAGATCCAGTCGGCCAGTCGACATTGGATTACTGACTAGCAAACGTATAGGTTCGCATGTTGACGCTTTCCCTCGACGTCGCCCCTCCTGGCTATTTTTATCTATCCCATTTGCTCGGCGTTTCCGCTAATCATTTGCTCGCACGCAGGACGTGCGCGCCTCTCATTCGCCGCCCCAACAGTTGCAGTTGATTGCATTTCGTTTACGAACTGGTCATCCCTCCCATCCATCCGATTGGTTTCCTTGGCTGTGGCGCGACAGCGCTCTATTCGATATCGTGCGTGCCGGCTTCGTAATCACTGCCATTCCCGATTGCGACAACTTCGCCTCAAGCTCGCTCGCTTGCTCGTCGTCGCCAGGCCTTACCGACCGACCGACGTACCGCTCCGCGTTCGCGTCTCAAGTGTCCGTCCCGCGTGTTGAAGCCGCCACGCCCCCTTCTTTCTCTCCGACACAAGCAATGGACGCCTTCAACAATCTGCTGCAGGCCTCCGGCGCGCGCAACGGCGCGAACGGCGCCGCTGCCACCAATGGCACTGCCGGCGCGAGCGGGCTTCCGGCGGGCCTCGTGCAGTCGCTCGGCATGCAGAATGGCATGGGGCTCCCCATGGGCATGACGCTCCCCATGGGTATGACCATGGCTGGCGCTCCGGCCGGCGGCGCCTCCGCAACTGCCGCGAATGGCGGACTTGCCCCGATCCACCGCATGAACCCTCTGATGGCCGCAAACTCGCAGATGTTCCCGAGCCTCGGCATGTCGGTGCCGGGGGCCACGGCCGCGAGTCCGGCGGCGTCGGTGGCTTCGAGCGCGTCGGCGACCTCCGCGGCGACACCTGCCACAACCGCCAAGGGCAAGCCGAAAGCCGCCGCGGCGAGCAAGAAGCGCAAAGCGCCGGCGCCGCCGTCGTCGGCGAACGATGGAGACGACTCGAGCGTCGAGGACAACGCGCAGCCGGAGGAGTACGAGGACCCGAAGGCGAAGCGCCGCGCGCAGATTGCCAAGGCTGCGCGCAAGCACCGTCAGCGTCAGAAGGACGAGCTCATCTCACTGCGCGCCAAGGTGAAGGACTTGAAGGAGCAGATCGAGGTGCTGCAGTCGTCGGAGCCGTCGGAGCACAACACGGAGCTTGGGTGGAAGCAGGAGGCGGAGCAGCACGCAGAGATCCGCGCGCGCGTGGACCAGGAGAACGAGTTTTTGCGAAAGACGCTCATGGAGCAGATGAAGTTCATCCAGCGGCTCCAGGACTACTTCACCAAGCAGCCGCTTCTCAACATGCCATCGCTGGACATGATTCTCAACTCGTCGTCGTCGGCGTCCACGACGCCCGCGGCGCTCTCCAACACGATCTCGTCGGCGCCGCCAAACCTGCAGATCCAGGCGAGCTCGTTCAAGGACCAGCTGCTGCAGACGGCGTCGGACGCCATGGCCGAGGCGGAGAAGCAGGTCGCGCAGTGCGACGCATCCTTCCGCAGCCCGAAGAACCCGACGATGACGTACTTCGGTCTCCAGGTGCAGTACGAGATGAACAACAACGACATGGGGATCTACTTCCGGCACCAGATGTTCAACAGCGACGCGCGCGCTGTCGGTGAGGACCTCTGGAAGTGCATTGGTGACACCGAGTTCGAGAGCAAGTTCCCGTTTATGGAGACGTCGGAGGTAAGAAAGGGTGGTTGTTTGCAATCGGTCATTCCTGGGCGCCTCTGCGATGTACTCACGACCTTATTGTTGTGTTTCTCGACGACCGCAGCTTCTGGATGAGGTGGATGCGAGCATTAAATACGTGCGCCGCGTGGTGCGTCTGACGATCTCGAACGACGCGGCGCACAGCGGTGGGACCATGAAGGAGGAGAGCCTCGTGGTGAACCAGAAGCGTGAGAACCCGGACGGCAGCGTCCTCTTCGTTGGCCAGACGGTGAAGAACGACCCGAGCCACCCGAAGGCGATGGACCACATCCGCCGCAACCAGACGACTGCGTACGTGACGTTTCCTTCTCCTGGGTCTCGTATGTGTGCTTGCAGTTCCTGTTCGTACAGATATAGGGGACTAATTGCCTTCTTCTTGTTCGCTCAGTGTCTCTATTCGCAACTTTAGCGACGCGACGGGCTCGGGCTGCACGCTGCTGTGGTCGGTCAAGGTCCTGATCGACAAGGAGCCGGACGAGCGCTCGAAGAACTCGAACGTGCCCGATGTGATCCTCAAGAACCTCTTCGAGGTCTCGCCGGTGTACGTCAAGGCGGTCGTGGATCGCGCGCGCGGCGTGATGCAGCACCTGTAAGCGCCACCTGCTGGGCGACGATGGCAGACAGGAACTCGAATGTCGAGCGAGCGAGTGAGCATGGCAGCGCCCATCAGAAGTGGCGATGTCAAGTGTTCTGCGTATAACGTTATTTTCCCAATCTTAGCAGGTCCTCATCTGCCTACTCTCAAACAAGCTCCTCCTCTCTCCCGCTACATGACACTTGCTATTCCACAGCATAGCATCTACCACACACTCGAGCATCATGCACGCGTTGGAGCATTACTTTTGAGCGGTGACGAAGTCGGATGGTGATCACGACAGAACTCAGCTGATGTGTTGTCACCATGGAAATGGAGCATCCGGACGTTGATCGCTGCGGAGACGTTGCAGTCCCAGACACTGCGACGGCATTGGCCGATGTTGCAAATGCGCAGGGTCCAGCTCTTGGCACAGTTGCACCACAGCTTCAATGTGCGAAACTTGCCCTGCTCCTCACACATCTTCATGCGAACTGCTATGTTGCGTCGGCGACTTAAGGTTGGCACATAAGGGCTACCTTTGCCTTGCGCTACCCAATCTTAAAGACATCTGACCACGGCTCCTGTTCGGGTGCTTTCATTCAAACCACTCGATCATGCCGCCCGTGCGCTGCCCTGCTTTCAAGGTGCTAGCAGCCTCCCAAACTCTAGCGGTATCGGCTGCGCGAATAGTCCCGACTGTCTCGGCGACTGCGCTCACGGCTGTGGCTGCGACTTCGATTCCTGCGCGAGCTGCCGCCATCTCGCCGCTCGCGTGTAGGGCTGCGGCTTCGTGGCCGCTCTTGTTCGCGGAAGCGCTCGCGGCTCCTGCTGCGACGGCTTCCTTCGCTTCGCCGCGGCGGCGGCGAGGGGCTTCGCTTCGAAGACGACGACAGCGACTTCGCCGCTGGCGCCGGGTCGCTCTTCCGAGATGGCGGCGACACTGGACGAGGCACCGAAGCCGCCTCCGAGACGTGGACGCTCTCCGCCGTCGGCTGGTAGATCGCGCTGCTCGCACATCACGCAGTGTGAAGTCTCAGTCGGATGCGAACCTGTGCTGGTACCTCAACTAAGTCACTTGACAGTCACGCACCTGTAGGACTGCTGCAAGCGCGCCAGCGCAGCCGCTTCGCGCTCCGCCTTGGTGGCTTTCACCTTCTTCTTCTTCACGCCAAAGTCGTCGTAGCCGTCGTCGCCGATCTCCGTGCGAGCAGACGCCACTCTGCTCGCCACGACCAGCATAAAACACAATCATCAGAACACCACATCACACCATCAAGACCAGAGTCTAACGTACCGCTCTTGGCGCTCGTTGAAGCCGCCGCCTGCGCCATCGCGCTTCTCGTCCTGAGTCACAGCGAAACACAGCAGCGTGAGTGGCGCCAGCAACTTGTAGCGGGTTGCATCATCCGACTCGAGGAACGGCGAACGTACCAGGCCGGGCATCCCTGGCTTGGGCGTCTTGCAGATGTTGCACTCGGAGCGCCGCTCCCAGTTGATGTTCCCGCACCTGCGCGCGAAAAGCAGCGACAGGAGGTGGGCGGGTGAGTGGGAGTTCCTCTTCTATCCGCCGTCTCCGCAGCCATTCGCTCACGTGATGCACGTCCAGTCGCCCGCCTGGAAGAGTCCGGGCGGCCCGCGAGTGTCCAGTGGCCCCGCGCTCTTCACGCCGCCGGCGCCATCGGGACGAGCCGTACTGCAGCGATTGCACTCCGCACGGCGCGCGAAGTTGACGTTCTTGCACCTGCCAGAAGAGATCGGAAGAGAGCGAGAGAACGGGTGAGCGAATGACGGAGAGCCGAGCGCAGCAGGAGAAAGCAGTGCGCGCCGCACCCAGGGTTCGGGCACTGCCAGTCGCCGTCGGCCACCTGCGGCCCGGCGCCTCGTCCGCCGCCGCGCCCGCCGCGACCGCCCATCATGGTTGATCGAGTGTCCTGGAAAATGAAAGTATCGTATCTGATCCCGGTAAAACCAAATCTGAGGAGCTGCTGAGTCCATTGAACCTTTCACTTGACCGTGTATTGACACGACGCTCTCAACTTGCGCTACTCCCACACTGGAGCCACATTAACGACCGACCCGACCGACCCGACAGCGTACGAACACAGCGACACTCCGCAAAACGCACTCGACGGACTATTGACAACTTGCATCCGCCCTTCTTTCGCGCTACACAGAGGACGCAGAGGTTGGAGCTGCCTCCGTCGCTGCTGACTGCGCAGCAGAGTCGCTATCTGCGCTCGCTGCCTCGTGCGCGAGCTGGAAGAGATACACGGAGGCCTCCAGCGCGAGCCGTCGCTCTTTCGGGGTCCGCGCGATCACCATCTTCTCGAACGTCTGCTGCACCTCGATGAGCCGGTGATTTGCGAACTTGTGTCGGATCTGCGCCTTCCCGGACTCGTCGAGCACCTGGAAGCGGAAGTCGGTGAAGTCGCTCACACGCTTGAGCTCCTCCATCGACTGGTGAAGTCCCTGCGAGATCTGCGGCGACATGTCGTCGAGTGTCGACGCGTACGACTGCACCACCTCTTGCAGCGCGAGCTCAAAGAATTCCTGACCGTAGTAACAAGATAAGCGCTCATGTCGCTCGCAAAAGCGTCGCAAGAGCTCATTGTGGTCCTTCGCACCTTCAGGTCCGCACCATTCATCCTGTCCAGCTCTTCAAACATGCCGCCTTCGTTGGTGAACGCGAACGAACCCACCACCGGACTCTCTTCTTCGCCGTCAATGGCGTCGTCTTCTCCACTCATGTCAAAGAGCACGGCCGCTTCGTCCAGCAGCAAGTCGAGCTCTTCGAGCAGCCTTGCGTGGTCGAAACGGGTGGCACGCTCGGCGTCGTCGTCGTCGTCGTCGTCGATCGCGGCCTCCAGCTCGTACTGTTTCAGCACTCGCTCTATCCGCACGCGCTTGGCGAGCTCCAAGCGCTTGTCCGTCTGTCACCACGTGCAGTTAGCGTCGGGCGGTCGCACCCGGCAGCAGCAGCAGCAGCAGCAGCAGCGGGAGCAGAAGCAAGCATGCCGGGCCAAGCCGCACCTCTTGATCGCGGTCGAGGTCCGCCACCGCGTGCTGCGGCGCTATGGGGACGCCTGCGAAGCGGCCGGCGTCCGACAGGCAGAAGGGTCCGTTGGCGCTGCTGCACGCCGGGCGCCGCTCCGCGCGGCAGCAGAGCGCGCCGCCGCCGAGCGCGAGCGCGAGCGCGAGCGCTGCTGCTCGGAGGATCCGCATCTCGGATTCCCAGGTCGCCGAGAGTGATTGTTGCCACGTTTGCAAGGGCGCGTCCCGAATTGGCGCGCCGTGGCGGCTAATTCGGGACACGCGTGGCTGGTTGGATCAGCGCTATTGACTTCCGCACGACCACAGCCACCATCACGGCCATGATGATGATGCGCGTGCTCGCGCCCTCGAAGGCGGTCCGCACTGCCGCCATCGCCGCCTGCGCGCGCAGCGCGTCCACTACCAGCGGCGCGGCGCAGCCTGCGCGCTCGCCGACCGCGCTCGGCCTCAAGCCGCGCAACAGCGGGCTCCCGCAGCCGGCGGAGGACCTGAAGGAGGCCATCGGCCGCCTCAAGCAGTCGACGCGCAAGTTCGACGAGACGATTGACATCGCCGTGCAGCTCGGCGTGGACCCGCGCAAGCCGAACCAGAGCGTGCGCGGCGTCGTGACGCTGCCCAACGGCACGGGCAAGACGGTGCGCGTCGCGGTGTTCGCGCGCGGCGCCAAGGCGGAGGAGGCCAAGGCGGCGGGTGCCACGATCGTCGGCGCCGAAGACCTCGTCGAGCTCGTGCAGAGCGGCAAGCTCGAGTTTGAGCGCTGCATCGCGACGCCGGACGTCATGGGACTGGTCGGCCGCGTTGCCAGAGTGCGTCTTTTGTGGGGTGACGGGAGGATGCGTTGGGGTGATGTTCATTCCTGCTAACGCCAATGCACGCTCAGATCCTCGGCCCGCGCGGGCTGATGCCGAACCCGAAGCTGGGGACGGTGACAGCGGACGTGGCGAGCGCCATCGCGGCGGCCAAGGGCGGCCAGGTGGAGTTCCGCGCCGAGAAGAAGGGCATCATCCACGCCGGCATCGGCAAGGCGAGCTTCTCGGAGGAGGCGCTGGTCGAGAACGTGCGCGCGTTCATGGTCGCGCTCGGCGACGCCAAGCCCGAGGGCGCCAAGGGCAAGTACATTAAGGCGGCGCACCTGAGCTCCACGATGGGCGCGGGCATCCCGCTCGACGCCAAGCAGATCGACCCGTCGTCCGCGTTCTTCATGCGATTCGACTAGGCGGCGCGTCCTCAGCGTGAGAAAGAGAGGTAGGTGCTTGCCAGCGAGCGCTCAGCTATCGGAATGCACTTTAGAAGCCACTGGTTCTTCCTGCCCTCCCTTCGCATCCATGCTCAGTATATCGAGCGGCAGCTCCGAGGCGGGTTCGTCATCTGCCTCCTCTCAGGCGAGCTCTTCCTCCTCCCCTCCCTCCCTCCCTCCCGCTACATGGCACCGCGCTATCCGACACAATAGCCTCTGCCACGGTGGCCGAACACCATCAGACACGGCGTCCTCCGCTTCGAAGACGACGACAGCGACTTCGCCGCTGGCGCCGGGTCGCTCTTCCGAGATGGCGGCGACACTGGACGAGGCACTGAGGCCGCCTCCGAGACGTGGACGCTCTCCGCCGTCGGCTGGTAGATCGCGCTGCTCGCACGTCACGCAGTGTGGAGCCACAGTCGCATGAGACCCTGTGCTGGCACATCAGCCTTCGAAACCCTATCAGGGTCTCGGCGCCCTACTGGCACAGTGTACCATTTCCCTACTTTCGCACAGCCATGAGCGGAGACATCGCTGGCTGGACGCGCGCGCCATGCCCGTCGTGCGCGCGCAGCTACAAGTTCTACTGCCCCGTCTGCTACGTCGCGGTCGGGGCGCCGGCGGGCGCGGAGATACCGGCACTCACGCTGCCGCTGCAGGTGCACATCTGGTTCCAGGACAAGGTGAAGAAGAGCACGGCGCCGCACGCGAAGGCGCTGGCGCCGCGCGACGTGGCGATTCTGCAGCTGCCACTAGCGCAGGCGCCAGCGTATACGCGCGCAGACACTGTGGTGGTGTACCCGTCGTCCGAAGCGGAGACGCTCTCGGAGCTGACTCCCGATGACCTGCGCGCGCTGAAGACGCTCGTGTTCATCGACACGCCGTGGCAGAAGGCGCCCGTGATGCTGCAGGACCCGGCGCTCGCAGGGCTGCGCTGCGTGAAGCTCGCCAAGCCGCCGCTAGAAAGCAACTTCTGGCGCTACCACAAGGCCGGCAAGGGCTGCGTGTCGACGATCGAAGGTGCGGAGCACCTCGCGAGTGGGAGCTGGTGGTGGTGGTGGTATTGTCCCAGTTGGGGTGCTAATGCGGGTTCGAGCAGCCATCCAGTTGATGCTGGAAGAGTTCGTGGACGCGGCACGGGCGGCGGACGTACCGCTGCGTGAAGGCTCCGAGTCGACGCGGCTGGCGGATCTGCTCTTCTTCTTCAACCTGCTCTACTCGCAGATCGCGGACGCGTACGACCGCGAGGTGAAGATCCAGCCTCCAATGCACGAGGAGGAGAAGGCGCGGCAGCGCGCAATGCACGATCAGCGCGAGCAGGGCCGCAAGCGCCGCCTCGAGCAGAGGCACGAGCACTGGCGCCGCGTCACGCGCGCGCTCGAGAGCGGCGAGCTGACCGAGCGGCCGCGCAACGGCCGCTGCTTCAACTGCAAGCAGCGCGAGCACGAGGCGCGCCAGTGCCCGCACCCGTGCCGCTACTGCAAGGACCCGGGTCACTGGAGCGGCGTGTGCGAGAACAAGGCGCTGCGGCGCGAGCCGTCGCAGCCGCAGGTGCCCGTCACGAAGGCGCTGTGAGGCGCTGGGACGTGATAGGATAGCCTACGTGACCCCAGTGTACACACATAAAGTATACGCTGATCCAGAAAATGGAGCCAGTATTCGGATCTGTATCCGAGATGACGCTGCGCTGACCCAAAATTTCTTTGGAGCAGTAGCTGGTATACAATAGTCAGTATTGTATACCTGTTTCCGGCATGGCAATAGTGCGAGGCGGCGAGTATCCGGATGGAGTCAGCTGACTGACGCCATGGTCCCTCGCTCACATTCCCCAGGCCTCAACCAGCAGCAGCAAAGGAGCAGTAACAGGCAGCAGCAGGGCAGGCAGCACCACCAACTCACGCTCCGCGCATACACGAACTAGCGCGCCAAGCATGGGCAGCGCGCTCGTGAACGTGACCAAAGTGGTGCTGCTGCTCGTCAACATGGCGTTCATGGCGGGCGGCGCCATGCTCGTGTACTTCAGCCACCGCGTCAAGACCTCCGGCTGGCTCGACGTGTTCCAGGGCGAGTACGACTGGGTCGGCGCGACCACGTTCCTCATGACGCTCATCGTGGGCGGTGTCGTCGTGGCGATCGCGGCGCTCGGGTGCTTCGGCGCGCTGCTGCGCCAGAAGCTGCTGCTCACGATCTACGCGGTCGTGCTGCTTGTGACGCTCGGCTTCTTCGTCGTCATGGCCATCGGCGCGCACTCCGTGTACGCCAAGGCCACCGCGTGGGCGGCCGCCGACTACCCGGCGGTCGACTCGGAGACGGTCGTCGGCGACAACTTCAACCGACTCTACTGCGCCTCGCAGGTGCCCTACTACTGCAAGGATGCGCCCGTGAACGACGTGCTCGGCATGTTCAACCAGTCGATGCCCGGCAAGTTTCCGAGCACGACACGGAATTTCTCGAGCATGTGCGGCGTCATGAACGTCAAACAGGTCGAGACCGTGTGCCAGGTCTGCGAGCTCGTGACTCAATACAGCAAGTACTCGGGGGTCTTCGAGTGGACCGAGGAGACGTGTCCACGGAACGCCAAGAACCAGGTATGGTGCGGCGCGCTGCTGCTCGCGGGCGGCAACGCCACAAGCCAGGGCAACGCCGTGGCCAACAACGCGCCCTACGGCCAGTGCCGCCCGGTCTTCTTCGATCTCATCACCAAGTGGAGCAGCTTCCTCTTGGGCTGCTGCATCGGCGTGTGCTTCGCCATGGGCGTCGTCCTCGCGCTCACGCTCCTGCTGCGCTGCTACGGCGGCGGCTCGGACGACAACGACGATGACCAGGCGGCCAAGGACGTCCGCTACTCGGCCGCCTACAACCGCACGAACGCAAACGCAAATCGCTCTACGCAGTCGCAGCAGCAGCAACAGTACGGGAACAATGCTCAGCAACAACAGCAACAGCAGCAGCAGCAGTATGGCTACGACGCCCAGCAGCAGTACAACCCCAAGCAACAGCAGCAGCAATATGGCT
>JAASFZ010000261.1:0-23311 GCA_023334075.1 Globisporangium nunn | reverse complement strand
GTGTGCTGCCTGGCAGCCGAGTCGGCGGGCACTCCAGCGAGCGCTTGGGGTACCGAGACGCTCAAGCCTGCGGCTCTGCGACTTCGCGGCAGCTACTTCGTCGAACCTGAGCTGCATGCTGAGACCTCCGCGACGCCAGCAACGCTGTTTGCATGTTTGATGGCGGAAATGAGTACCTCTGATCGTACCCAAAGCTGGCGGTGGCCCGCGTTTGGATGATTTTACTCGTGGTCAACAGACTAGCGGCTGGGAACTGATTCCAAGTCGTTATTACGGACGAGAACCGGTTGAAGTTTCAAAACAGCGAAATGTCTGCCAGGACTGTGCCAGATCCCGCAAGCCAATTGAAGCCTCACAGTGAACCAGATTACATCGGTCCGACCTTGACAGCTTCATGGTGTCATTGGTGCTCCAGTTCGCTCCCGAGTGCGTCTTTCGCCTGATTCGGTCCAATGACTCGTGGTGCGCATATTCTAATGTCTGGGTTGTTCCAAGACGCATGGTGACAGTTTTCTTGTCATTAGAGGTCAAGGAGTATCCAACGTTGCGTAGTTGGTTGCAGCTGTGTGTGATGACAGTCGTCTCTTGAGTGCGGGGTTATGACAAGATCAGGAGACTCGGGTGATAGGGGGTTAACCAAGTGAAGAAAGAGACGTATCGACTTGTCCGATGATGGGTTGGAATGCAGACTTGGGCAAGCTCGAGTTCGTTCTCACAGTCTGGATCACGAATTGATAAACGAAGTGGTCAAGTACCTCGGATGACGATGACCCCGAGTACGTAGCCATAACGACAAGCTGGTGTGCCAAACAAGACTCGGGTCGGCCGAGAGAAGAGTGAGAAGAGTTCTACACCTGCCTCGTACGGTGATCCGGGTGCGGTATATGCAAATCGTATGTGCGCGTGTGGTGGGATAGCACACAGAGAGATCAATTTGCAACTCGCATCTGCGCTGTGTCTACATCGTCCTTGTCGTCGCGGCAGCGTGCCTATCGTCCGCGAGAATCGACTGCTGCTTCATTACGCGAGAAACTCGATGCGGGTGCCATCGTGCTGAAACCAAGAAGCTCGCATCTATTTCAATCGCCCAGTTGAAGTCCGGAGTGCTGGTCACTTCAAGAACCGGACAGCGTCCCCTAGATATTCCGTCCGCCATTCCGCAATTTGCCGTCCGACGAGCAAGCGAGCCAGCTGCCTAACCGCACGCACGCGCTCTCGCGCTGCAAGCACGCAAGTCGCACATGAAGCAGCAGCAGAGTATCTGGACGGCGCTCTCGCGGCAGCAGCGCAAGATAGCGGCGGCGGCAGCTGCCCCCAAGCGCCTCGCAGCAAACGACGACGACGACGACGACGACGACGACGCCGATGGCCAAGCGCGGCGGCCGCCATCACTGGCAGCGGATGTCGGCAGTGACGTCACGATCGCCAAGAAGAAGCGGCGTACAGCAGCAGTGCCGCTCAGCACGCCAGATGCGGGTACAGTGACCGACGGGGAGCTCTTCTCTTCTCAGGAGGACGCCGATCGCGCGGACACTCATGCGTTTCTCTCTCAAGCGACGCATAAGAGCGACGGCAGTGTCACCGCACATGCGATGCCAAAAACAACAGAGAGGAACTACGGGTGTGCCGATTCGAGAAGCGACACGAGAGTGTGCGACGACAATGACGGCGAGCTGGATGAACTGGAGATCCGATCCAGCCGACACCTGGTGACGCCGGAGAAGCCAGCAATGCGCGTGACGCAGCTTACGGTAGAGGCGGCGAGCGTGTTCTCGCCGCGAACCGCGAAGATTCCGTTGCACGAGAAGAAGAAGGTATCCGCGTGTATGCATGTGTGTGTATAAGAGCGAGTGTGAGGACAAATCGTGACACTTTGCTCGCAGATCAAGGACGACATCCACGGTCTGATCGAGTTCGAGCCGATCTGCATGCGGATCATTGACACGCTGCAGGTGCGTGGACTCGTTTTTTTCGTTGGTGAGTGTCGTGTGCTCACGATAGCTGCTGCTTTCTTACTCCACCATGTTCAGTTCCAGCGCCTCCGCAACCTGCACCAGCTCGGAGCTGCGCACTTTGTGTACATCGGAGTGACGCACTCGCGCTTCGAGCACTGCCTCGGCGTCGCGTTTCTTGCCGAAAAGATGGTCAAGAGCATCCGGTTCCACCAGCCGTGGCTGCAGATCACCGCCACGGATGTCTTGTGCATCAAGATCGCCGGACTTTGTCACGACCTCGGGCACGGTCCGTTCAGCCACGTGTTCGACGGTATCTTTATCAAGACACTAAAGCGCCATCGTCTCGCCGCTGAGTCGTTTGACTGGACGCACGAGAGAGGCTCGCTGGACATGCTGGACCACCTCCTTGTGTCAAACGAGATTGTCGTTGAAGAGTTTGGGCTGAGTGCGCGAGATCTGACCTTCATTAAGGAGCTGATCTACGGCGGTCCGCTTCCTGGGAGCGGCGGCGCTTTGTGCGGTCGGCCAGCGCCAGACCAGCGCTTTCTCTACGACTTTGTCAACAACGCACAGAGCGGACTTGACGTAGACAAGCTGGACTACTTTCTGCGGGACGCCACCCACGCCGGCGTGAAGTCGTCGTGCGATGCGGACTTGCTGATACAGAACGCGCGAGTGTTGATGGATCAGGAGACCGGCAAGCTGTCGATCTGCTTCCCGGAGAAGCTGGCGTGCCAGGTCATGCGAGCGTTCCACACGCGCTTTGAGTTGCACCAGTCGGTGTACCAACACAAGACCGTTCGCGCGATTGAGTACATGATCTGCGACGTTTTGCTCGCTGCGAACGACCACCTGAAGATCAAGCGGACGCGGATATCGGACATCGTGTCGAGCATGGAAGCGTACCAGCACCTGGACGATCGGATCTTGGCGAGAGTGCAAGAAAGCGATGGCCCCGAACTTGAAGACGCCAGGCGAATCCTGAACCGCATTCTCACCAAGCCGTACTACCAATACGTTGGCAAGACGCTCGTGACCAACCATTCACGGCACAAGAGTGAAGAGATGCTGACGAGCGAGATTCTGAGCTGCTCCAACAAGCGGTTATTAGTTCGCGAGAAGCGCGATGTCATCGTCGAGTTCATGCGCATCCACTTCGGGAAAGGAGACCAGGACCCGCTGCAGCACGTCCGCTTCTACTCGAAGAACGCGAACGCAGGCGGCATCTGTTACCGGATTCCTGCTGAAGCGTACGAGATGCACAGTCCGAAGGCGTTCCAAGAACACTCAATCCGTGTTTTCGTCAAGCAGCCTCAGCTGGTGCGTCAGGCGAGCGCGTGGCGTGACTTCATTTTAGTATTCTGAAGCGAACTAACTTGTGGCTGGCGTTGGTGTGTACAGCTCGCGCCTGTGCGCGAGGCATTCGAAATGTGGAGCGCCAAGTTCAACGGATCTCATGTGTTTCCTCTGTCGGTCGCTTGCAACAGCTGATCCGCGCGCACGGTTTTCAAGTCAACAAGTTCCGTTTTCTCAAAGGCGCAGCCTTGATTGCGTTAGTAGCAGCGCACGACGCGCTTCCACAATCGATGCATGATGCGGACGCTCTCACTTCCCGAACCGGCACAAAACGACATACACGAGAGCATCCTACGCCTTCGCGATCGCGGCAGCAGCGAGCGCAGCAGCCACCTTGTTTTCAAGCGCAGCCAGGTCATCCGGCTGAGGCATCGCAATCTGCGTCAACAACAGACAAGCATTGCAGGGTGAGAAAGGCTACGAAAGACCCAACACACCTCACATGCACGCACACACGCACCTCTGATGGAACCTCATAGATGTAGGCTTTGCCGTCTGCATCGCCGATGATGAGACTCTTGCCGTCTGCCGTCCATCGGATCTTGTTGAGCGCCTTGTTGCTGATCTTCGCGTCGACCACGGGCACCTCCGTGTCGCGCACGATGTTCCATATGCTCACGGTCCCGCTTCCGTCCGCGACCGCGAACAGCGCCGGGTGGATGGACGACCATCTCACGTCGCAAATGTACTCGCTCGAGGGCTCGAACGAGAGCACGGGCTCATGGTGAGGGTGCTCCGTGCTCCAAAGCTTGACCGTCGAGTCGAGCGATGCTGTGAGCAGCAGACCGTCGCGGTGGCCGGGGAGCTGCGGGTTGAAGTGCATCGCAGTGACCGGCCCGAAGTGCGAGCCCTCCTTCGAGACGGAGTTCACGATTACCTCGCGCGCGGTGCCGGAGGCGCTGAAGCCTCCCTTCGACTGCTTGTCCACCAGCACGTCGATACCGCCGCTCGCGTCGCCGACACCGGCCCCAGCGACGCCCTTCGCGGTCTTCTGCTGGTCCAGCTTCGTCGCGTACAGTTTACCGGCCTCTGTGCCAATGTACAGCTCCTTATTCTCCTTGCGGTGGATCGCGAACGACGTGACCGCGGCCTCCACCTTCTTGTCGGTCGAGATGTTGACAGACGTGTAGTTGGACACAATCGAGAGCGCGATACGCAGGTCCAGCATGTCGACCGGCTGCTGCATCTGGTCGACGTCCCAGACGCAAACGCGGCCATCGGTGCTTGCGGAGATCAAGCTGCAACAACAAAAAGTGCGATAGTGAGTCTCATAACTACCCACTCAGCAAGCACACACACACAGACGATCTACATGAATGACTCACTGATAGGCACTCTTCGTGCCGACAATCGACATCGCGTAGATTGGGTGCGTGTGGCAGCACGCCGCCAGTGACGTCTTGTGCACGGGCGCCGCCTTAGCGCGCGTGTCCCACACGACAATTTGCCCCGCGTACGTCCCGCCAAAGATCACGTGGCGGTCGAACGGGTTGAAGCACGCGCTCGTGACCTGCGAGTGGCATGTGAACTTGTACTCGGGGCGCGTTGGCAGCGCCGTAGACCAGAGCAGTACTACGCCGTCCGTGACAAGTGACGTGTCTGTAAGCGCCGCAGCCGCCGAGTTGCCCATCGTGTCCCACTCCTTCGTCGTCGAGATGTCCTTGTCGTCCTCGTCGAGGAAGTCGCGCGCCGTGTACGCCACGAGCATGAGCTCTGGGTAGAACGGCGAGATGTCGATGTCGGTCACGGCGCGGTGCTTGGTCCACTTGTCGTCCGCGAACGCGAATTGCGGCTTAAGCGCCTCGGCCGCGTCTTCCGCGATCAGGTCGGTCTCGACCGTGGCGCCGTAGTCCACCATGACATCGAACTTGGTGGCGCTCGTGAGCGCACGCTCGATGATGCGCGACGCCTTGGTGAGGAACGCCTCCATGCTCTCAGACTGGAGGATCTGCTTCTTCTCGTCTTGCGAGAGGCTCGCAGGCGCCGCGTCTTCCGCTGGCGCCATGTCCGTGTCGATCATCAGCGCGCGTCGGGGGGATCCTGGCGACACCGCGCCTTCACGGGTCTTGACAGGTGAGTTGGACGCGTCCACCTCCATGTCCTCGCCTGCCGCCTGTGTGACCAAGCAAGAAAGACGACACAACATGCTCACGATTACTATCCCCAGCACCACCACCACTGCCTCTCCTAACTCGCAGCAGGAGCCGACGCACATCGCGGACAAAGAGCTCGTGCTCGAGCGTGATGTCCGTCTCCGTGTGCTTGGTGTACGTCTCCACGAGCGTCGGCTGGATGTGCGTCTCCGCAACGTTCGCCACCTGTCACGCGCGCCAGTCCGTCAGCATTCGCCCGCATCATCAAGCGACCATCGCGTTCGCACCGTCGAGAGCGCCGAGAGCTTCTCTGCGAGCGAGAGCGCGGGCGGCGGCGCCTGATGTTGCTGTTGCTGTTGCTGCTGCGCGGCATCGGCGTCGGCAGTTTTGAGCAAGCTCTGGATGAAGTCGTCGAACTTGTGCTCGTGCTCGTCGGCAGCGCGCGCGGCCGCGTCGGCAGTCGTGGTCGAGGCGGCCGACGTGTCGTCCGTCCTGGAAGGAGGAGGAAGGCACCGTCCGCAGGCGGCGAGTGAGCGAGGGGGAACGGCACACACTGCGGGGAGAGGCGGCGACGCACCGCACGGCCGCCTTGCGCTTGCGGATCTCCTCGAGCTTGCGGCGCTTGGCCTCGAGCTCCGCCGCGTGCTTGGCGCGCACCGAGTCCATGGTCGCTGGTAGGATATTGAATTCTGGCATCGTCGAATTTATGGACGCTCGGTCGTACCGCCACACGCATCTCACCTCCCTCTTCATCGCGCATAACGGCCAAACTGCATACAAACGAGCCTGTAGAAGGCGCTAGAGAGGTCGGTACTCAGTTTTGCTATCGTCTGCCGCGTAGATACTCTCCTCGACAAGATGCCGCCTGCTGCTGCTGCTGCCGATGTGCTCGCGCTGCTCTCGTGCTGCGCCGTCGTCGCGGCGCTCGCTGTCCACGTGACGCGCTCCCAGTACCAGCTCAAGTACCAGCCCGAGTGGCAACAAGAACAGGCCGCGGCATCTGCAAGTTCCCCAAAGCCGCAGCCAGCTCCGCGCGAGCATGTGGCGCTCGGCAGCCTCCCGTCCGAGCGCATTCCCTACCAACTGCGCGTCGACGCGTTCGTGGCGCCCGCGCGACTGACGGCGTTCGCGCACGCCGCGCTCTTCCGCGACTGCACGCACGTGTTCGCGGTGCTGGACGCCATCCACGCGTACGCGCTGCGCTTCTTCGCCGAGGCCGCGTGGTTGCGCGCGCCGGCCGACGTCAACGCTCACATCACGGTGCTCAGGGCGTCAGGCGGCGGCGGCAGCAGCGCCAGCGACGATGATGGCGAGGGAGATGACGACGACAGCGGCACTGCCGATCGCGGCCGCGTCCGCTCGCACTGGCGCCTTCCCGCATGCGTTGATCTGGCCGACGCCACAGAGTTCCTACTCTTTCCGGGCGTCAACCCGCTTACGTTCGCGCCCGATAAGGTCATCAATCTCTCGTCGCCACACGTAGAAGCCAACAGCAATAGCAATACCAGTAGGAACAGTCCTAGTAAGTCGCCCTCGCGGCGCCGCTACTCGTACAGCAGCGCGTCCTTTTCGGCAAACGAGGCGGACGACGAGCACGTTAGCCCACCAAAGAAGCAGATCGTGGTACTTCCCGGCGCGGTGGTGCTCGGCGGCACGTTCGACGTGTCGGACGGGTCCGTGTACATTGGCAAGAACGTGCGCGTCGAGCCGAATGTGTACATTAAGGGACCCGCGATCATCGGCGACGGAAGCACGCTCCGCAGCGGCACGTACATTCGCGGCGACGTCATCACTGGCCAAGGCGTCGTGCTGCGCGGGGAGCTCAAGAACGCCGTTCTTCTCGACTACGCGGAGCTGTGCCACCCCGGATACTGTGGAGACAGCATCTGCGGCTACCGAAGCCACTTCGGGAACCAGGTCACAACCGCGAATCTCAACCTGTTCTCGTCTTCATCGTCTGGAAACCTCACGATCGATGTCGACGGGAAGCGGTACGACACCGGCCGCAAGAAGATCGGCGTGATTCTCGGAGACCACAGCCAGCTCGGATGCTCTGCAGTGACGGATCCGTGCACACTCTTGTTACCAAACACGGTGGCGTATCCTCTGTCGCGTCTGAGCAAGGGAATCTACGGGCCTAACCAGATCATCAAGAACAAGCCCATGGAGTGCGGTGTGCTGGAGATCGCGCCGCTACGTTTAACAAGTGACTGAAGCGGTGAATACCACGAATGCTGCTTCAGTTCTGTCAGTCTTTAGTCGCTCGGCTTGTGTGCTTGGAGAAGGTCGCTCACTGCGCTCTCTAGAGCGTGCACCTGCGTCGACAGGCGCGCGATTTCCTGTGCCTGCTGGTTTATGGTAAACTGCATGCTCTTGACCATGGCAAGCGTGGTGAACGTCGCTTGATGTGGTAGCGTTCCAATTCTGCGCAGTCCTTGACGCTTTCGAGTGACGTATCCTCGCCACATGCTCTACGTACGTGAAAGATCGCGAAGCATGCGATCAATTAGCATCTCTACGATTCCGCTTTCGGTAACCACATGAGCAAGGCTTGTAGCACACTGTACCTGGAACCGAACCACCGCCTTCCCTATCCTATAGTCCAGATACCGTCGAACACGAGTCGAGTAGTCCCAGAGTTGGACCATCGCGCGCTCCTGAACCACACATACTTGCTGGATTAGCTTCACATCGTTGCCAAAACGGGCGAGTGCGCCAACAACGTTTGCGTTGAAGCGACTCGAAGTACGATCTTGTAAACTCGTCAAGGTCCGAGAAAGTCGCCAGTACGAACGAAGCGCTTCGTCCCGGAACTCCAGCTCGCTTCTCCACGCTCGCTGGATGCAACTCGCCGCTTTCTGCAACGTTGCCCACCGGCGAAGTCTCCTTCGAACAAGGAATCCGCGGACGCAGCGCTGCAAGGTTTGAGCGTAGAGATGCCAGACTGCTGCCACCTTGTCGGCTGCTAGTACTCTGACCAGATACCGGAGAACTCCAGGCGAGCACTGAGCGTGGTGGAATGCGTACATCTTGCACCACCCAAACTTCTTATTGCACACTCGGGCAGCGATCGATCGACGCAAACGTAGATGTCGCTGCCACTGTTGAATGCGTCTCGCGGCTGTGTCGCGGACCGCTTGTTCGCGCTTGATCCACACCTTGCGTCTCAGCACAGCATCGGAGTCGTTGTCAGAACGTGAACCTTGCACAGAGACGCCTTTGTTGCCTTACCTTCATATACTTGCGCATCGTGGCGATCTGCTCGCTGAGAGCTTTGACTTGACCAGCGAGTTGCCGAGAGTTGTTAATCGCTGGGATGGGTTCAGCAGACTCACGAGGCACTTCAGTAGATGCATTGGGCATCGTTGGTGCGCTTGCTGTTGTTGGCGGTGGTATGGCTGCAGCATGGTTGTCTTGCCTCTTGGTTGTTGTAGATGCTGAGCGCACCATAGCCATTGGAGGGGGAGGAGAGGAAGACGGTGCACTCATTCGAGAATGTCGTGCAGCACTGACGTGTGAAGGATCTCTGTCAATGAGCTCAATGGTCAATGGCAACGGTGGAGAGTGATCGCTGGTTGATTCAGCAGCTGAAGTCTCCGCGCTGAGCATTGTGTCAGAGTTTAGTTCTTCACTGCCCAGCATCTCGCGCTGGAGCCGGTTCATCCTCTCTTTCTCTTGCTGCACTTTTCGCTCTTCCATGATGCGTTTCCACATTTCCATCTTGCTCTCTTTCGAGAGCGCAGTTACCGCGTTCGATGCAGTCTCAGACAGCGCGCACTGTGAGGTTGGATGTGAAGATGGCATTGCCGAGTGTGGGGGTTGTCCTCCACTATCGCCGATTGAGTGCAAGGACGTTGTCGAAGCTGTCGGTAACGGTGGTGGTGGTGGCATCGCTGCTCCGACTGCCAGATCGCGATCAGGAGTCTGCGGCTGCATCAACTCCTCCACTTTAAAGTGACTTGACGGGATCGTGGATGCCAGGATCGCTTTGCACATCATTGGCGCTGCAGCGTCGGTTTGAAGTAGAGTGGTTCCAGTCTTGAGAAACTCGGTCAAAGCTTCTTCGTTGTGTTGATGCACTGCGAGCTGAATCGCTGCGATCGTTTGCTGCGGAACCTGAAACAGCTCCCGCTTCGCCTGGGAGACAAACGGGTCTGCGTTGTTTTTGTTACCTGTGCCGCTGCTGAGAGGTAGAGAGGGAAAGAGGTTTGCAAGGAGGTACTCGAGCTTCCCTCCACATTTTACGGCCTGGGCGACTCCGACGTTGCCCTCGAAGCTGAAACTCTGGAGCTTCGTCAAACGTGCGCCGAGTGCCGCAACGCCGCAGAGCTGATGAAGCGAGCACGACCTGGCTGCGTTAAACATCGTGAACGGACCAAGGGAATGTGGTGATATCAATGGGGCCGGGTAACGCACCTCGTGGATCTGGTTCTTTGCTATCGAGAGTCTTCGCAGGCTGTCAGGAAACAGTCCAGACACGTCGGAGGGCGCAAAGGCTTCCAAGAGGTTGCTCGACAGATCAAGCGACTGCAGAGTCGTCAGTCACCTCACAAACTCTGTCTCTCGATAGTGTAGGTGTTGACTCCAACAAGCGCACCTCCAGTGTGGCCATGCCGCCGAGCCGCGGCCACTCGGTGATGTTGTTGTACGACGCGTCGATCGCCATGAGTTCTTGACAGTTTCTTAGTCCGTCAAGTTGAACGATGCTGTTCTCCGCCACGCTGAGTACACGGAGACTTGGAAGCGAGGCGAGCGCGTCGACAGACGTGAGGTTGTTGCGCGTGAGATTCAGAGTCTCGAGGTGAAAGAGAGTTTGGATGCCCTCTAGAGACACGATTTTGTTGCTTGAGAGATCCAGCTATGAGTATCAGTAGCACCGTGTCAGTGCAAGTGGAGTTTGGACATGTGATGGAGCTCAAGAGATTGCGTCGGACACACCTGTGCCACGTGCTGGAATCGACCGATGGCGTGGACCTCTACGATGCGGTTCTGCGCCAGGTTGAGCGCGTATTCGTACTCGGAGTCATCACCACCATCGGCGCTGTGCTCCACTTGCTGAACGATATCGTCTGAGATCTGCGCAAGGCTCGTGATGGCTTGGCGCGAGAGGTCGAAGCGGTCCATCGCGGCGACTCTCGCAATGACGTCGATTCAGCGTGAAAGTGACTTCTCATACAGATCAAGCAGGCTGTGGACCTCGGTTAAGCTTGCAAATGGCCTTCCTGGGAAGGAGGGCAATGGGCCAGGTCGTGCAAGATGTAGGACTTCGAGTTGCTCCAAACACATGACACAGCAGAACGAACACTGGGAACGTCTTGCCCTCGCAATCGGATCTTTGTATATGGTACTCGGCTAGTAGAACTCGTCGTCAACACGATTGAGCTCGTCGCGTACCTTGTTGATCTCACCCAGGTGCTTCTCCTTAATGTTGATGATCTCAGCGATGCGCGATCGGTTCCTCGCCCACTCGCGATCTTTTGTGCGTTTGATGATATCTGCGATCTTGGCGAGACTCTGCTCGCGCATGACGTCCTCTTGAGCAAGCAACTTCCCGATGTGTATGTCGTGCGAGCCGTTGACAGCGTTGTTGAGTGCGTCACGATCGTTCAGAATCGCGCGGCATTCGTCTGTAAGAAGATCGTCGTCCTCGCCGTCCTCCGATGCCATGCGCTCCAGTAGCGTGACTGCAAGCTGGCTCACATTGTCAAAGAAGCTGTTCTCTAGCACTTCGATGGTGCGGAAGTGTTCCGTTGCAATCTCGCGAGCTTCTGCGCCGATTGCTTCAATCGCCACCTCCATGCTAGATGCAAGCTCCTGGGCAGCCTCAACCAAGTCTGACTCGAAGTTCATGAGCTCGCTGTGAAGCTTCTCGGCCGATGCCTTCGCATCGTTCAGAAGCTGCAACCCAGCCGCTGAAGCCTCATTGTTGTCGTTCGCTTGCGCGGCGCTTGCTTGCTTGAGAAGCTGCTTCGCTCCGCGTCGATGGCTCTCAATCGCAAGGATGCTTGCTTCCTGCGCTTCCTGCTGCACCTTCTCGTACTTGGCTGTAAACAGATCAACTTCCTTCGTCATCGCGGAATGCTTCTCAAGCAACAGCACCTTCACGTCTTCGGTCGCTGCCTTCGCCTTCTCGATGTAGTCGTCGATGATGTTACGCAGACCTGGCAGCACCTCAATCTTATTCATCTCGGTGTCTTCTTTGAACATGTCGGAGAGCAGCATCTGAGCGGGTTCAGTGGCGGTGTCCCAGCAGACACACGCAGCACACATAGTACACAGTAAACACACGAGTTAGTTCACAAGAAACACAAGAAGTGATCGCCTCATCTGCAGAAGCACTGAAAGAACCTCCAAAGTGATGACATTCGCGTCCTTGAGCATTGCGAGGTATTTCAGCTGCTCCGCTTCGCGCGCAAGCGCCGCGTCCTCAATGGCCTTCACTTCCTTCATTTCCTCCAATTCGTCTTGATACTGCTCACGTGCTTGTAGAGCCTCGTTCGAGTCGACGAGTGCATAGTCCAAGTACTGGAGCTTGTCGAGATGTGCGAGAAGAAACCTGTATGTAGCAACGAAGAGTGTGAATGCTTCGACATGTCCACTCTTCGCTCTTGCTAAATGCTTCACAGGCACAATTACGGTCGGTACTCTGGATCCGAGCAAACCGGGTTGCCAGCCAAGTTCAGCACGCGAAGACTGTCTAGGCACTTGAGGTACAGCAGCCCATCGGTGGTTGCGAGCGAGTTGTTTCCGATCGATAGCACCTGGAGCTTCTTGAGCGCGTCGAGGTTCTCGAGTTTCACGATACAGTTGTTGTAGAGGCTCAGGTCTGTGAGACGCACGAGCGTGTCGAGTCCCTTGATCGCCGTGATGTTGTTAAACGACAGGTCGAGCCACTCGAGATGCACGAGGTGGGCGATGCCGTCGATCTCCTGGATCACGTTGTTGTCGAGTTGGAGCTTGACGAGGTTGCGCAGCGTCTCGAGGTTCTCCATCTTGAAGATATTCTGGAACGAGAGCGAGAGCGTCTGCAGCCGGATGAAGTCGACGCTCTGGTCGCTCTCATTGATCGCGTTTGTGTTGGCCGGATCCACGTCGGCGCACGCGACTTTGCGGATGAGCTCGTCGCTAATCACCGCCACTTCCGGGTGGCGCACGCCCAGGCGATGCATCTCGACTCACAAGCGAACGTGGTTGCCAGCGCGTTGCTTCTCTCGTCGTCGTCACCACTGTTCCGTTACTATTGTAACAGATCCTGGATCGAGACGACGTTTAGCAGTTGACATCGACCGCATTGTCGTGTACACGTCGAGACTTTGTACAAGCTTGTGTTCAAGCAAATCGTTAAAGCTCTACGGGGTTTGATAGACGCTCAAGCTCACAAGGACTCATTTGGAGACTGCACTGTCGCCGACGTCGTCTTCGGCGTTGTTGTCGAGACCGTGGTTACGGTCTGCGTGACCTTGAGCTCACCCTTCTTCTTCTCCTCACTGACTTTTGTGCTGCTCTTGCTCGTCGAGGACGTCGTCTCATACACCTGGCGCTTGTACTTAACGTCGAACATTTCGCTGCGCTTCTCCTCCTCTGCCTCACTGTCGCTCACGTCAATCTCGTGCACGTTGACAGCACGGACCACCGCCGGCGGCTTCTTGAGTGGCACAAGTGCCGGGTGCTTGCTCTCGGACGGTGTTAGCTCCACCGAGATGTTCGATGACGAGACGTCGAGCTCGGACTTGCTCATGCCAGCCGCGCTGACAGCCGTTTGCTTGAGCTCCACCGGCGGCGGTGCCATGGAGACAACCGTCGACGCCTCATGCAATTGTCGCAGCGCTTTCTGTGAGTGGGATAAAGAAGAACACACCTCAGTACAGATATGTCACAGTGAAGCAGAAACCCGAAGCCGCGAATCACTCAACCTGGAACGTGCGGAACTTGCGCGTGACGTGGTTCGCAACAAGCACGGAGAGCGCCGGGTAGAGGATCGCGCACAGAACGACGACGTAGATGCAGGCGCCCATGCCCCAGCACTTGCGGCCCGCGGGGTTCTGAGCGCAGCGGTTGTACTGGTCCTTGTAGTACGCCGACTCGAGGATGGCGCGGAAGACGAAGACGTACCAGACGGCAGCTACGATGAGGAAGCTCAGGCCGCAGCCGATGCAAAGCTGCATGAGATACTGGTCCACAACAGTGCGGCGCGCGCTGGTGACGAGCAGCACGGTCCAGACAGCCACGAGCACCGCGAGTCCGCACAACAGCGACAGCACGAGTTGCAGGAACTTGACAGCCGGGCCGCAGTACACACTGCGTACATGGCAGAACTGCTTGTGCAGCTCGCCGATCGCGTTCTCGCAGAACGGTGCGTCCGCCGCGCTGAGGATAGCGAGAGCAGCAGCTGCTTAGCGGATGACCCACAGCGCGTCACACGTCGCAGATCACGCCACACTGTAACCTACCACTGGTCTGCGAATGAGTGCGCCGCGCTCTGCTGCGGCGGGATCCAGAGCGAGTTGCCCGGATCGTAGGCGGCGTCGCCTGCGTGCGACGTGAAGTTGCGCCACAGACCCACGCCCTGCGCGTACGAGGCACCGTCGGCGCGGGCGCCGCTCTGTGTGAGCCAGAAGGGCGCGAGCGCCGCGTACCACGTGAGCGCCGCGAGCGTCGCTGCCAGCGCCACGACTGCGAGCGTAGTGAGCGCGGCGGTTAGCGCTGTAAGCGAGGGAGCAAGCAGCAGTCCATCGAGAGCGAGGAAGTCGGACGCACCGGCGACCTGCAGCACCAGCGGCTTCATGGTGGCGTTCTCTCGCCTGGTGGAGGCAGGAGGTCAAGTAACCCACGTCAGATATCATCGCAGGAGACACGGTCGGTAACGGAAGGGATACACTAGTTAACTGAATGCCAAGCGAAATAGCGATGCGATGGTAATAGCGACATGCGACAAAAGAATCCCGACAATTCGTGTGTGCCACACGAGTTTAAACGAGGTGTCCCACACAGAATCCGCGCGTGTGTGTGTGCCACATCGCTGTATTCAGTGCACTGCGCCTCTCAACACCTCTGCATACTGTAGAACCCACGCTCGAAGCTCAAGGAGGCTCCCAGGTCGAGAAGCTCAAGAGAAGCTCCCAAGGCTCAAGGAAGTGCTTGTCCCCTCTCCCCCTATGTACGACGGCGGGCGCTACGCGGCGGCGTCGCCCAAGTCGTCGTTCGGCTCATCGGACACGGGCACCGACGCCGACGCGCACATCCTGCAGGCGTCGCCGTCGCTGCGGCCACCCGGCGGCGACTCGCTCACAACGTGCTTCTCGTCGTCCACGCGCTGGTTCCAGCTCGTGATGTTCGTGGCGTTCGCCGTGGCGCTCGGCTTCGCGCTCTCGAGCGAGTACGCGAACCTCTCGCCGGGGCTCATCTGGGGGGCCGTGCTCTCAAGTTTCTCCGTGTTCTTCGTCATCCTCTCGTACGCGAGCGTGCCAGGCTACCGACAGCACCCGAACCCGCTCGTGTTCTGGCGTACGATCGCCGACGCCTTCTTCGTGCTCCAGCTGCTCACACAGCAGTTCGCGCGTTGCCTCTTCTACGACTGCACGTCGCTCTGCAGCGACACGAACCCGCAGTGCGGCTGCTCGCAGAGCGTGGGTGCTGGTCCGGCGTGCGACGCCTTCGCGGGACTCTTCGAATTCTCGCTCATCGCGGCCGAGTGCTGGTTCTTCTGCATGACGCTCAACCTGCTCGTGAGCCTCACGAACCCGTTCACGGACTTTAAGCGCAACACGCGCTTCTTCCATGTCTTCTGCTGGGGCACCGGGCTGCTCATGGGCCTCGTGCTCATGAACACCGAGGACTGGGCTGGGTACTCGGACCTCGGTGTCTGCTGGACGAACGCGCTCAAGAACCTCCCGCCGCGCGACGTCTCGCAGTGCGCGCCGGGGGCTAAGGTCATTGAGAACTTCTCGGGCGACAGCTACAAGACCGTGCGCGCTAACATCATCAGCTGGGCCTTCTTCTACGTTTGGATGGGGCTCTTCCTCGTCTGCAGCATTGCCGTGTGGCTCTGGGCGTGGAAGCGCCTGAGCGAGGGCATGCCCGAGACCTACGCTGTGCGCGTGCAGTCGATCAACCGCGCGCGCTTCAACGTGCTCGCTGTCACATTCTATTGGCTCATCGTCGGCGGCGTCTACCTCGCGTTCCTTTCGCGCGAGAACAAGTCGCGCAAGGACAACATCAGCGAGCTGCTCAACTTCCTCATTGCCGGCAAGGGCTACGTCGACCTCGTCATCTGGTTCGCGCTCAACGACTTCCGCGTCGCGCACTTCACTACGTGCCTCTCGGACAGCGCCGAAGACGTCGACGTGGACCTGAACCCGCAGGTGAACGCGGCGCTGCGCCGTGAAGTGCTCTTCTACACCACGTCGGGCATCATCCAAGCGGTACAGGCTGCCGAGCGCCTCCCGGCGTCGCAGCGGATCCAGCACCTGGCGCTGCTGCCGCAGACCAAGAGCTCGAACGGCGGGAACATTCAGGCGGGCAACAACTACATGCGCCAGCACTCAGAAGACCCAGGGAGCGCGGCGTTCAACGAGAACATGCGCGTGTCATCCAAGACGTCGGAGCGCACGAAGACATTCCATGACTACGAACCGCACGCGTTCAAGAAGATCCGCGAGCGCTTCGGCGTGAACAACGAGGCGTACCTGCAGTCGCTGTCGGCGACCGCGAAGGAGCGGCTGAGTGAGGGCGCGAGCGGCGCGTTCATGTTCTTCTCGGCTGACGGCTCGCTCATCGTCAAGAGCACGAGCAAGGAGGAGACGACGTTCCTGCGCAGCATCGCGCAGCAGTACGCGGACTACCTGTGCTCCAAGCCGAACTCGCTGCTTACGCGCTTCTACGGCTGCCACTGCCTGGAGCTGTACGGGAAGCAGTTCTCGTTCATCGTGATGGCGAACTTGTTTGACACAGATCAGGTGATCCACTCGCGCTTCGACATCAAGGGATCATGGGTGAACCGCCACGGTGATTTGCCGAAGCGCGGCAAGAAGGTCACTTGTCGCCACTGCAACAGCAAGTATGTGTACCAGGGATCGACGCCTGACAGTCTGAGCTGCCCGTCGCGCCTGGGCGGCCACGAACCGAACGTGGTGCTCAAAGACTCGGACCTGACGCAGAAGCTGAAGCTCGACCGCGACGTCTCGCTGCAGCTCTACAAGCAGCTATGCGCAGACAGCGATCTGCTGTGCTCGTTTGGGATCATGGATTACTCACTGCTCATGGGCATCAACGAGGTGGAGTACGTCGTGGACGAAGGCGGGAGCTTCGAAGACGCGCTGCCATCTCCCGTCAACATCGGGGTGAAGAACTACCAGGGCGAGCAAACCTTTAACCCGTTCTCGGAGAAGTCGATGATGGACCCGCGCATGATGTCGCAGCCGACCACTGGTCCGGCGTCGGGCGGCGCGCCGAGCAACATGGCCGGCGGACGCCCTCGTCACCACGTGAGCGTATCGTCGACGTCCAGCGGCCCAGAGATCGGCGGCGGCCGCTCGCGCAAGGTGTCGCGCCAGCGCGACCCGCTGCGCAACACGCGCTCGGAGAGCAACGCGTCGGTGTCGTCTTCGGGGCGACGGCTGCCTCGGTCGGGCATGCGGCTCGCGAACACGGTCGTGGGGCCAGCGTACTATCACCTCGGCGTGATCGACATCCTGCAGACGTGGACGCTCAAGAAGCGCCTGGAGCGGTTTTTCAAGATTGTATTTAAGGGCGTGGATGGCGATGGGCTCTCGGCGATTGAGCCCAAGCTGTACCGCGTGCGATTCCAGGCCAAGATGGCGGAGATTCTCGGCGTCGAGAACGTCGTCGGCTCGACCGAGACGGCGGATCTCTTCACGCAGCAAAACTCGCACATGGATGTGGACACGCGCGATACGGCGCACGTGAGCGTGCAGTCAATCCGGTCACTGCCGTCGTCGGACCACCACTTTTTGTCGTCGGTCGACTCGCACTACGCAGACAGTCGGTCGTCGTCGAACGTGCTGCGCCAGCGGAGTCTCGAGCATTCGCACTCGCAGTCGCAGTCGCAGTCGCACTCGCAGTCGGTCGGGCAGGACACGGAGGAGTACGCTGGGATCGACTACCACCTGTAAAGAGCGAGAGGAGGAGAGCGAGAGGAAGGAGAAGAGGAAGAGGGAGGAGCCGTATTGTGACTGGCACCGGCAGCAGGCTTGTTCAGGGAGAATCGTCATCTAAGAGCAAGTACGTTGCCACTAAGCCAAGGTGTTAACATTGAGCCCCAGTGCGTCCATCAGTTCCGAGTGAAGGTGAAAAGTGACAAGGAAGGCGTCAATTTGACTTGGATGATGTGATTCCTGCTGTGTATGTCGAATCGTACCTAATCCGCCATTTTTTGGCGGGAAAACAGCACCGATTATAGAAGCAGCTCACATTCCAACACCTCACTGTAGCAGAAGCCGAGGAGCAGCAGCAGCAATGGACGGCGGGCGCAAGCTCTCAGCGCGCTCGCTCGAGCGGCTGCAGAACCATTCGCTCTTCCGCTTCCAGATTCAGGATGCGCGCGTGCGCGAGCGCGTGACGGAACTCCAGGAAATGGTCGTGGGCGCTCGCGATGAGCCGGACCACGCCGAGTTGCTCTCGGATCTCGTGCACGACATCGAGGACGAGATCCACGACTCGGACACGCGCGAGCTCTACCTGCTGGCGTCGCTGCAGCACTTCACGCAGGAGGTCACCAAGCTGCTTGACCTGGACGCCGAGGCGGAGCTCGACCCGACGGACATGCCGTCCTTCGCAGACATTTTCGCGCGGGAAACCATCACTCCCGCAGAGAGCAGCACGAAGAAGACGACGGCCGTCACGAAGGCCAACTCGAGCGGAACTCTAGCGCCCAAAGCGGCTACTGCGGCGCCAGTGAAGAAGGAGGAGGCAGTGACCAGGACACTTCATCCGTTCTTCTCTCAAACAGCTAAAGGACCAGCACCAGTTCGCGCGCAGCCAAAGACGGCGCCGAAGGCACCCGATCGGGTTCAGAAGGAAAGTCCAGTGACAGCGAATGCTGTTCCTGCTGACGCTGGCGTGATTGACGACGAGGACGACGTTGCGTGCGGAGTGTGCTTCGAAGCCGACTCCCTCGAGAGAGATCCGATCGTGATCTGCGAGCTCTGCAATACTGCGGTGCACCAATCGTGCTACCGGATCGCGTTCGTCCCAGAAGGCGACTGGTACTGCCACCCGTGCACGCGCTACTTGAGAGAGCAGGACATAGAGAAGAACGTGACGCCGACGCACGAACTCGAGTGCGTGGCGTGCCACTTGAAGGGCGGTGCGATGGCGCCAACGCTCGAAGGAGCGTGGATGCATGTGATGTGCTCCATGTTCTTGCCCGAGATCTTTATGAAGCGAGCAGGCAACCAGGGTGACGTGTGCTGCGGAGTGGTACGCAGCCTGGAGTACTTGCTTGCTGCAGTTTGAGGCATTCTGATTGGACGCCTCGAACTCACTGGTGGACATCATATGTCTGTTATTCGCAGGAGAAACTCAAGCCGCGACGGAGACTTCGGTGCTGCTTTTGCAAGAGAACGTGCGTCTGCTCGGGTGTTGAGTTGATTTCGATGGTTGTGGGGATTCGATTGAGTGCAAGTTATTAATGTGGGTTATAATGCTTGCAGTGACAAAGGCGCGTGTGCGCAATGCGCGTACGGGAAGTGCGTGGTCGCCTACCATGTACCATGCGCATTGAAAAATGGCATCAAGTTTGAGTTCATGGAGACTCAGGTACAGTGTGATTGTGTGGTGTCTAGTATCATATGCAGTGGCTGTCTACTAGTGAAGCTGACTTGAATATCATTGTGTTTCTGGCTCTATTGTTTGTGTTCACAGCGGCATTTCGGGAGTGGATGTCTGAATCACCAAGCGAAGTTTCTGAGCATGGACGGTCTAAGCGCCGATGAAGATGACGTCGGCAACGCTGACGTCGAGATCGTCTCCGTGCCTTCTCAATCAGAGGCTGGGCTAACGCTGTCGGCGAAGCAGCAGAAGGCGAAAACGAAGTTGAACAAGAAGATCAACGAGAAGAAAAAGAAAAAAACAGAGCAAGCAAGCCCGTGGGAGGACAATGGCAACGAGAAGGATGAGCACGTACTTATATCCAGCGACAGCGAAAGCGACGAAGAGTTTTTCCCTCGTGACGAGGGTGAGCTTCATCCTGCAAAGGACAAGGCGTCCGACCAAACGACAAACAGCAACAGGAAGCGCCAGCTGACATCCGAACTCGGAGACGACATGAGCGGGAGGAACATGAAAAAAGGTCGACAGTCGATGCAGTTGTCACCGACACCGTGTACGAACGCAGCACAGATCATCGCGCCTCTTTCAGCAGTCCGTCACACGACAACAGCGAAGTCACTCATCACACAAACCCAAGTGTTCGTCCCCGCATATTCCCCACCTGGGTTGCAGAGCGACAGCAACGACAGCGAATACGATTATGTGATGGTTTTGGTCCAGAGCCAGCCAATCGGAATGGGGATTCGGAGCTTTCCCACTGCTTTCGGTTCTATGATGTGTCTAACCGAAGCTAGGACAACGAACCGGGCAATCACCGAAGCACTGAGGCGAGGAGTAATTCACGATGGAGACGAAGTCTTCGCGATGAACCAGACAGTGCTGCGCAATGCCAGCATGGACGAAGTCAAACACTCGATAATCCCGAAGCTCAAGTATCCTGCTCAGTGCTGGTTTCGCACCAAGCGCCGTAGCATGTCACATGCGCCAGCAGCAGCTGCTTCAAGTTTGCAGCAGTTGGATACGAAGACAGACCTGGGGGCAGATCCAACGAATACGGACGCAAACTCCGCTGTGAACGAACTTCTTGGTTCTATGGCGAAAGAGACAGCGGATTCTACTGTCTTACTGAAGGACAGCAAACAACAATCCGGGGAGACCGATGGACTCAGCGTCGATTGGCCGTGGTTCTACCTCCGCTCGGACGGCAAGATCGCGATGAACCTCTTCTGGCGATCTCTCGATAGTGCGTTCTTTTTCCCAAAGCTGAATAAGCGCGAGCTGGCCGACCTCCAGAGCAGAATTGAGTCGATGGTTGGCATCCGGTTCAGTCCCGACCACGCAGAGTACGGCCAAGTGCAAGAATTGCTCGAGATGCCAAGTCGGACGTTTGTTCCTCAGTATCTTGTGGATTTCCGGAAGTCTCGGAAGCAGAAGCAGAAGTTCCTCTCGTCCGACATTTTCATGGGCGTCAGTGCTGAAACCCTGAAGGGCGAGGATGACGTCGATGATCAGCCTCCACTTGCTATCGGCACCGTTGTGACTGTGGCGAAGCGCACATGGGCGGGAATCAACAAACTCGGCGGCGCAGGGCGGGTCCGAAAGATGCACGAAATGACTTTGGAGGACGGGCGGAAACGGTATACATACGACATCGCGTACGTCCTTGGTGGTGGAGAGAAGAAAGTGGAGCGCAAGTACATCAGCGCAGTGGATTTGAACAAAGAAGCAGACAAAGAAAATGGCGTTGAGGAGGTTCAGACGGGCGCTCAGGCTACCGCTGACGAAAACGCTGACGCTGATGCAACTAAACTGCGGCTCAGTCTGCAAGTCGAGCGCTCCAACGATGAGACGTTGCTCACTGCACTGTCGGCGCTCGCTGGGAAGCAGTCAGTACCGACAAGTCGCATTTTCGGGTTTCAAGTGTCGACGGAAAACGGGAACGTCCATCTTTTGCGCAAGCCTGAAGCGTCAAATGGTGCTTCATCGAGAGATCTGCTTTTACACAAGCATTTCGAAGTGAAGCTTGATGATGAAGGTGCGATTGTGAAGGCAAGCTTCCGTCCTACTCTTTTGGCAGCCGAAGAGCGGTCAGGAGATGATGCAGATGATTTGGATGACGACAACGAAAGCGACAACGAGGACGACGAGATCAAGACACAGCTTGAGTCGTTACAGTTGGAGTTTGGCGCTATTCTATCGCGCAATCAGAACGTGTATCGCGCGATCAAGACCAAGATTGAGCAGGAGTACACCACAAAGGCTTATCGCGCGAGGAAACTGGAGGAGATCCGGTGGAAGCATCACGAGCAGATGTACCGCGATATCATGGCAGCGAAGAACCAATTCGACGACAGTGACGATGATAACGCGAGCGACGTTGATGATGATAACGGCGATCGGCGCCCTTCTTCATCTTCTTCGAGAGCAGCTGCACAAGATCCTGTAAGCAGTGATGAAGAAAATGAGGACGAGAGCTTCGGGGGCTTGTTTGTGAACAAGATCAAACAAGAGGGTGACGAGATCTGCGTGCTGTGCGAGCTGAGCGGCGGCGATTTCGCTGCGACGTCATGTGGCCATGTAGTGCACCCACAGTGCGCGATGTACACCCCCGAGACGTTTTTCAAAGACGGCGTCTGCCACGGCATCGATCAGATTCCGAGCGATCGGCGTTCGCTGTCATGTGCAATCTGCCAGGGTCGCAAGGGACTGAGCAAGATCCAGTGCGCGAACAAGCGATGTGTGCTGGCGTATCACATCGCGTGCGCATACGTGAACGGCCTCCTGATCTGCGCTCCCCACTACCTCGCGTGGTGTCCGAAACATCTGAAAGGATCTGGAATGGCGCACGAGGTGGAACTGCCGGAGTACATTAAGAAAGCAACTGGGTCTGCGGCGAGTGAGGCAAAAGAGAAGAAGGAGCAGGAGGAGAAGAAGCGAGCGGCGTACGGGAAAAAAGGTCGGCGAAAGACTCCTCGCACAGAGAAACTGGAGCGGTCTGAAGCGATTTCGTCGTTGAAAACGTCAAAGAAGCGGAGACGCAAGAGCACCTCACGTGAGGTGTCCATTGATCCCGAAGAGAACGGCGAGGACGGCGAGGACGAGCTGAACTGTGCGAGAAGACTTGACGTCAACGAGGACACCGAATGGGACTTGGGGACGCAAGTACCAGAGCAAGTGTTCAAAGTGAACGACGTGGTTACCATTCTTCCGCGCGAGTGGATCGGGAGCAACAAGCCCGGCGGCGTCGCGCGAATTAGTGCAGTGCACACTTCGGTAGCTGAGAGCACAGGCAAGCACGAGTACTTTTACGACATCACCTACGTGCTTAGCAGCTCAAGGGAGAAGCGCGTGAAAGCTGAGTACGTCCGAGCCTACAAAGGCGCAGGAAACGATAGCACCACATCGACACCCACTGGTCGCAAGAAGAATCGAGCATTTTGAAGAAACTGAAAATGTGAATAGAAAAATGACCGAGCGGTTCACCACACGCTTTGATATGTTGTCCTACATTCGGTTCATAGGTGGATGTAGATCTTATCACACATCACCAGCGTAATGCAGGGAAGAACGACCGAACACCGAATAAATACGCTGCTAGGCTGCTGCTTGATCAGAGCTGTCGATTCTCTCGCCGACGTCTCCGCTTCAGCAAATTCGCCTCTGTTTATTCCATTCGTGAAAAGGAATGACAAAGGAGGTCAGATGGTGTTAAGCACACGACCGCAGTGGAAAGGGACATTGTACCGTTCTGACGAAGATCCTCGTTCTCAATCTCAGCTCGGTCTCTTCCAAGCGACATTGCAAACGAAAGACGACTACCCGACGATGGCGCACTAGACAAGTTCATAACTAAACCCGGGCACCACATCACGTCAGCAACCCCTCCAGTTAAAACACCTTCGCATCGAAAGTGTACCTTGTCGAACACCAAAGGATTCCAAGCCAGCACCAGAAACAGATGGTCGAACAGATCCAGGCACACTCGACAGACTCGCCGTCTGCTCATCCGCCTCCGCCAACGCACTCGACAACCGCGACTCCGCCTGCGACAGCTGCTGCTGCAAAGCCGACAGTGACGCCTCCAGCTCCGCCACGCGACCGACCTTCGAGCTAGACTCG